>PVKB01001754.1:329014-351319 GCA_004027205.1 Ctenodactylus gundi
ACGGACCCCCCGCCCCGCCCCGCGCTCGCTCCCTTCGCATTGATACACGCGGCTTTCCGCGTCCCGCCCCCCCCCCCCGCCCGCCCGTGCTCCCCGCGGTCCGTGGACACCTCCCGCCCCGGTGCGCCGGGGTCGCCCTGCCCCACCCTCCGAGCCCGGAGGGGGTTCCGCGGTGCCTCGGGAGCGCTAGCGCACCGCCTCCTTCGCCGGCGGGACCGCATCCAGCCAGGTGAGTCCCGGCCGCGCCACCGCCTCCGGCCGTGCTGCTACCTGTTGGGGCGCCCGACCGCGGGATCCCCGCTGGCCGGACCGGCTCGGGATCTGCCCCAGCGGGGTCTCCCTTCGCGTGTGCTGCCCTTGGCACCTGCCGTGGCGATCGCCGGGCTTCGGACCGCGTCCTTTGGGTTCTCCGGGAGTGAGCGGCGCGCCCCTTGCCGGCTCCCGGCGGCTTCTGGCTCGCGAGTGTGTGTCCCTCCCCTCGCGGCGAGGGAGGCCCGCCCGGGAGCGCAGCCCACCCGCAGGCGGGTGCGGGCCGGGGTTCATGAGCCTCGAGGCCTCCCGCGCCCCTTCCAGGTCTCCGGCTCGGGCGGCTGGGCCAGCCCCCGGCATAGGGAAGTTTTGCGGGGACCACGCGAGGGGAGACCGGGTGAGCAGGGGTGATCTTCCAGGGAAGTTTCTGAGACGGACGCTGCCCGCGCGCGTTGCAGCCAGCCAGCTGGTGTGTGGCCCGCGTGCCTGGTCCTCTGCTGGGGTGGGAAGGAAGGTAGCGGGCTCTGCAGGGTGGCTTGCTCTGTGACCAGGTTCACGGCCAGCCGCGCATCCTTTCTGGGCCGCAACACCCAGTTCCCCGTGCCCCTGCGCTGGTGCGGGTGCCCAGGAGAGAGCGGCGGCAGCTGCTCCCCCTCCGTCACCGCATCCTCTCCCTCACGGAGAGGTCATCTGTTCCTGTTCACGCTGGGACCCGGCAGTTTGGCCTTTGCCCGAGCTGTGTGTGCTCGCCCTCTCTGCCAGGGCGGTGACTGTGGCCCTGCTGAGCAGGTGGTTCAGGCTGAGTGGGTGAGTGACCCGGATTTGGGGACTTGCAGCAATGACTCATTTTGCACATCAGACTGTTGGGACATTGATCCTTGCTTATTCTTGGGGGCTGAGAATCGCAATATGTCCTAGAGATGGCATGCTCAGAAGAAGGGCTGGGGGTAGGGTGGTACGGTTCTCAGGGGAGGCTGTGAGACTTGAACCCAGACAGGTGTTTTCTTGAAAGAAAACAGAGTATCTGGTGCTTGAACACGAGCCTTGCTTTCTTTCCATTGGATTCATAACTAGACACTGAAGGGGACTTCCCCTTGGCAGTCCATGAGGGACTGCTGGTGGGAGATACTTCCCAGGCGGAAAATGGGTAGGTCTGCTGGATTGTGCAACTCTCAGCACAGTCTAGAAGACAGTGACGTCTTCCTGTCGTTGGATTCCATTCTCTGTTCGGTCACGTGCTGAGTCTGGGGCCAGCTGAGATGCTTTTACTACTTTGTAGTGTAGGAAAATCGTATCGTTTGTGGTCCAAGCTAGGACACTTTAGAGAGTGGCCCTACATTGTTACTGCATACGCATGGACCGTGGAGACTGCCCATATGAGTAGAGATGAATGATTGCCAGAGAGTGGTTGTATGGTCAGAGGTGGGGACAATTCGTGAGTCAACATGCCTATTTTGGCTGGGTGCTGGGGGTGGTAGAGTGTGTGTGTGTGTGTATGTGTGTGTGTGTGTGTGCGTGTGTGTGCGTGTGTGCACGTGGTACTGGGAATTGAATCCAAGACCTTCATACTGAGCTACAGGCCCAGGCTTTTCTATTTTTTTTATTTTGAGACAGGATCTTGCTAAGTTGCTCAGGCTGGGCTTGAACTTGCAATTCTCCTGCCCTAGCTTCCCTGAGTGCTGGGAGTACAGATGTTGATTTGCTAGAGCTTTCATGTCATTTGAATCTTGCATCTTTTTTTGTGGGATGGTTTTTCCTGACTCAATTTCAAGAGAACTTTATTCTACTTCCCCCTGAAAATTTAGCTTCAAAATACAATTTTCTTTCTTTTAATGAATTGCTTCTTGGTCTTCAGCAGCCCACCTAAATGCATAGTCCCAGAGTGGGAACTTCAGGTTCTGACTGCAGGAATTACAAACCACGAGTGATTTACACAGAGTGGTTGCTGTCCCTGGGTGCCCCATGGTGTTTGTGAGTGGGGCTTCTGGAAGACTGTCCTCCTGGCAGGAATTATGAGTGCTGTGTTGATGGCAGCCTCATGGACAGTGACCCTCGTAAGTCACACAACTGGGTCATTGGATCAAGGCTGTCATAGGTCCTCTGCGCTGAGGCGGGGTGTGTCTTTGGTCAGGGGGAAGAGAGGGGGGAGGAGAGAAATCCTCACATTTTGTCTGGTTTCAAACTGAGAAATTCATGTCTCAGAATCATCCCATTGCAGGAGAATACCTTCCTTGCTGAGGGAGGAGGCAACGAGGCTTCTCCGGGGACATGTCAGCCACATGCCTCTATTCTCCAGGAAGCCAGGGGGTCTGCATGACAGCCAGATCCCCTCAGGGTTTCACAAAGTTTACCTGCCATACATTGAGTGCTTAATTTTTTTTTTTTTTTTTTTTGAGACAAGGTCTTGCTTGGTAGCCCAGGCTGGCCTTGAATTTGTAGCAACCCTCCTGCCTCAGCCTCCTGCATGTTGGGATTATAGACATGTACCACCCTGCCTATTCTGAGTGCAGGTATCATACTAAATAGTTTTCATACATTAACGTAACTTTCCAGTTCTAGTTAGTTGATATCTCCTTTTTATAGATGAGGAAGTTGAAGTTAAATAAGATAAACGACTTGCTCAAGTTCTCCCAGTTACCAGAAGGCAGGGCTGGGATTTTAATCCAGGGCCAGTTATCTCCCTCCATGCAAGGCAGCATCCCTGTGCTCCAGTTGACAGGGACAGCATTTGGCCCATGGCTTTGGGCATAGCTCTCAGGGCCCTGGTGTTCGAGTGAAGTGAATTATACAATTTTCTTGTGCATCCTGCTTGGTTCTTGTCTTCCTACTGCTTGGTGTTTGTGGAGTCTGTGTCCCTCCTCACCTTCTGGCCACCTGGACCATCCCTGAGGTGGTGTTCCTCCTGGATTCCTGTCCAGTGTGCTCATAAACCCTGGCCGAGGTGATGGGATTATCCGTGAAAAGGCAGAATATTAGTCACTGTTGGTTCTCAGGGTTGAATCCTGACTGTCAGGATCACAGTAAAGAGTTCTGGGCTGGCTCAGTGACTGACCACGGCCTAGGTTTGGAAAGGCCTGCACAACTTTTGACTTACCCAGGGGGAATTCTGTAGAGTAGCAGGGAAAGCTGACTATCTCCAGCTGGGAGGTCACTCAAGTTCTTTCTCCATCATGAAGGCAAAAAGTAGAGCTGAAAGGAGAAAACTCTGGACGTAGTTTTCAACATTTCACCCCTCATAATTTATGAAGCCAAGGCAGTATACTGAAGGGGACAGAATGTGGGGAGGTGATTGGCTTGTGGGGAGGTAAATAAGAGCGTCAGCCTCAGAATCTGCGTTTCTGACTCAGTCCCACTAAGCAGACGTTGACCTTGGGTGAGCCATTTACCTGCCTGGGCATCATTTAATCTGCCTCCAAAGGAAGGTTTGGCAGGTACTGTGTAGGTACCCGCAACTCCAATAGTCAGAGATACCACAGTTCAGGGGGCTTTGCTCTCTGGGTTCTGCAAATTTTAGGCAGAATTGTTCCTTCTGTCTTTCCCACCCTCAGTGAGGGGCAGATGAGTGGATGGATCCGAATTAGATGGAAGGACCTTGGAAGGGGCATCCTAGGAAGAGCAGCAACTGCCTTTGGTCTCCTGTGAGCAGGCCTCTACCCAGTTATCATCTGGGAAAATGAGGTGGTTTATCGGGCCAGGACAGAGCCTTTCTTCCTGCTGGTGTGTTATTTTACAGCCCCTACTGGTGAGAGAGAATTGGAAAAAGCAAGAAGTGAATGCAGCGATAACAACCATCTATGCTGTAACCTAATGATAAGCAGCTGAGTGCTGGGAGGTAGGGATGAGCCGTAAGGTCAGAGAGAGAGAGAGAGAGAGAGAGAGAGAGAGAGAGAGAGAGAGGAAGAAGGAGGAGGAGGAGGAGGAGGAGGAGGAGAAGAAAAAGAAAGAGAGCAGACAGAAACAAGCAGGTAGACAGGCACTGTGTCCTTGTGGTACCTACATTGTTGTGGGGAGCCTGAATCTAGGCCAGTAGATCAAATATACATGTTACAAATTCTAAATCAACGTGGAATCAAAAGACTTATTATAAACCAATTGTTGTAGTAGAGGTATGGTCATGTGCAAAGGAGGGCTCTTCCTGGCAGAAGCGAAGGTAAATTGACGTTAAGGGTGTCACCTTCATCCCTGACAGGAGGATTCTAGAGGGTTGTGTTGTCACTTCCTGGATTTGGAATTGTAGTGAGTGAGGGTCTGGAATAGAAAGGGGCTTTTCCAAGGAAATACCTTTAAGTTATATCTGTGTGCTATTACTTAGGTAGATTCATTCTTTGAAACCCTAGGGTCCCTAAATCTATACTGGCCACACTAGAAAAAAAATCCGCTATAAACACCAGCCTAGGATTGGGATGAACTGAGAATGCTTTAGATTGTGGACATGGGGTTAGTATTGGCAGCAGCAGCTGAATGAGCAGTGGGGAGGGCACAGCCCCGGGGGCACCAGGAGGGTGAAGCGGCTGCAGCATACAGCAGGGGGGTACACCCATCTCAGGGCTTTGATTAATTTTGGACTTGGTAACATAACTTAAGGCTACACTGGTGGGCATACCTCTCGATGGAAATGTTGTTAAAATGCAACTAGGTATGGTGGCGCCTGCCTCCAATCATAGCACTTTGGATACAGGCTAGGGCAGGAGGATCACAAGTTCAAGCCCAGCCTGGGAAACTTAGCAACTTAGCGAGATCCTGTCTCCAGTAAAAAGTCAAAAGGACTAGGGATGCAGTTCAGAGTGAAGGCTGTGGGTTAAATACCCAGTAGCTCGCACACACCTCATACAAAGAAAGAAAAGTAAAGAAATATGCAACTTGGGCTTACAGGAGCTCTCTGTACTTTCCTGTCCCCTTGAGGGTATCTTTGTGCCTTTCTTAAGTTTCTCTTGGGGTTTCTCCCCCTTTGTCATGAGCCAACTGTGAAGCTGGCATTTTGCTAGGAGGAGTGAGACAATAATGATGAAAAACACATGGTTTTGCTATCAAATGGTTGGTTTCTAGCTACTATTTCTTTTACCAATTAATGTGTTTTGTGACCATGACGAAGTGGGTCTGGTCTAATTCTCCTTGAGTCTATGCCATGACAAAAGCCCTCACCCTCCTGGCCATCAGCACACAGACCCAACACCCCCTACTTCAGAGGAGGGACCTAGTGCTAGTTACTGTCTGAGATCCCTTCCCATTTAAGGCCATGACCATTCTGTGGTTTTGTCACGTGTCCCTCCTCTTTCCCTGTCTTTATCCTTTGTCTTCCCCCTCACTCTTGACTAGTCATAGGATAGAATTTTTTTTTGTTTGTTTGCTGTATGTACTGAAAAGGAATTATATTCTTTGTTCTTAATTTCAAAAGTGATGAAGAGTATTTTATATTTCTGCTTTTTTAAAAAAAAGTGATTCAAGCTGTTCTTGACTTATTTAGTCCTTGATTGATGTCGTCTTGCATTCAGTGATCCTAAATACAGCAAAAGTTCTGCCTTTCCCTCAGTGAGGGGCCTCATGACAGGTGAACAGCACCCACCTTCCAGCTCCTCTTTTTATCGAAGTCAGACTCAAGGTTAATGAGCTGCTCAGTGCTGATTTCTCAGAGTCCTAGAGGTGCTTCCTCTGCTTCCAGGCGAGAAGTGTCAGCCTGCCAGCTTTAGAACCTGAACACTGGCTGAACATCGGCTCAGAGTAGCCCCAGAAGTGGGTGCAGAGGAAGGAGCCCGGGCTTGGGGGCGGAGAGCTCCAAGGCCGTGCCTCAGTTCTGTCATTTAGTGGAGCCGTCTCTGAAGTTTCTTTCTGCTTCTTCCCTCCCACTCTCCTGCCATTCTTTCTTCCTTCCTTCCTTCCTTCCTCCCTCCCTCTTTTCCTTCCTTCCTTCTTTCCTCCTTCCCTCCCTCCCTCCCTCCATCCTTCTCTCCCTCCCTTCCTCAATTATGTCTTGAACTCATATCTGGGATGGGTGCTGATTTGGACACTGGAAATACAGCAGGGAACATGCCATCTGCATAGTCTACTTTTGTGAAGAAGTGTCCCTCCTATGCTACTGCAGAGAAATAGAAACAATAAAGTGATAAAAAATTAGTAAAAAGAAGTCAGATCATTTGGAATGCCATTTGGCGAGTTAACACAGGGAAGCATGGCATTGATTTGGCATTTCTTCATGGTGGGATGTCAAAGAAGGTTTTTGAGGAGGAGATATTTAAGGTGAGGGTCAGACTAGCAAAAAGTGAAGTAGGATTCTTGTCACTAAGTTTCTATGATTTATGCAAAGTAAGTGAAATTGGCTTAGAAAGTGTTTTGTAGACTATGTAAAACACACATAGTAATACATTTTATATTTTATTAGGCAAAATTTTTAAAGCACAGGAACTGTGATTAATTAAATATTTGCAATTTAAATACCTAGGCTCATAGTAAATGTGAATTGAATTAAATTGCAAGTATAAATTAGGAGTTCAGATGAGACTTTTTAGGACAGAAGATAAGGTGATGCTTATGACAAGCCTTGGTCAAAACGAGAGACTTTCCATCTACTCTTGCTGGTAGTGCGATTTCTGAAGATTTCCATACATGATACGTCCTGGACATTATCTGGGCACAGAGAGACAGAGTAAGGCATATTGAGGGGTAGAGGTTGTGAAGCAACTCCAGGTTGCCATTCTTGCTTTCCAGTGTTTTTTAGATTCAGAGCAGAGTTAGTTTATCCGCAACTAGGGAGAGAACCCACAGCCCTTCCTCTCACCTGCATACCTGGGTGGAAGACTTTTCTCCCTGGCTGCCTAGGGTTCAGTCTCTGCAGCCCTTGAGTTTCTCCATACTGGCTGCATCTCTCTCTTCTCCCCAGGCTTATGGTCTGTGGAGATCTTGGTCCTTTCTGTTGACTGCTGCCCGTGACTCTCTAGACCTCTCACTTGCCATCTCCCTGAGGACTGAGTCAATACAGCCCACCTAGTGCATCCAGTGCCATGAGTCACAGTTTTTCAAATGTGGAGGTGTGAATCATTCAACTTCTATACTATGAGATATCTTGGTTGACAGCCGAGCCAGAAGGCTGTGTGCTTCCCGTCTCTGTTCCAGTTGCTCATCACAATTCCTGTACGTAGAGCCTAGATCCTAAATTCCACAGCCCTTTTAAGGGCCACTTCAATTTCTGGGGCACATTCAGTGAATGTTTATTCAAGTGATAGGGGTCCTTCAGGAAGAACATCCTATGTCAAAGTGTGCTTCCTGGACCAGCAACGTCAGAATCACCAACAAAGTCTCTGCCCTGCCCCAGGTGTTCCCAATCAGGATCCTGGAAGTGAGTCATTTCCTGGTGAGTATGATGTGCATAAAGTTTGAGGACCACAGTTCCAAGGAGAGATGAAGGACTGAAGGTTGGGCACTCACCGTGGGCCAGAGCTTGGTGTATATTCTCAGAGCCAGAGGAATCGTTCTCCCTGTTTTACAGAAGAGCAGAAGTGGTAGAGCCCAGGCTAGACAAATCTTGGCTTCAAAGACAGAATGTTCATGAAGTTTAGAACCTTAGTTAAACTGAAAATATTTCTGGAGACCTGTTATTAATCATTCATATTCTAGTGTAATTATTTTTCTGGCCACATACAACAGACCGCTGAGAAGAGAGGAGGGATTGCTGGGAGGAGAACAGGATGCTTGGTGGCGTCTGGTGGGTGCTTTCACGTGCTGAGCAATTTCTCTTCTACTTAACACTGCCTGGATTCCTTCTCCAGATGGGAGCTGAGTAACGTGTCCTCAGGCGTAGCGGCTTTGAGGCCCCACTCTGGGGGTGGGGATGTCTCCATCCCTTCTCTTTGCTTTTGCTGTCATACACATGCTGATGACATCTAAATTTGTTTTCTGACCCAGGGTTCTCTTTTCAGTCCCAGTGTCCCCTCAAACTGAGATGCTTCTACTTTCATACCTCACAGTATCTCAAACTCACTGTATCTGAAAGTTAAAGCCATCGTGGTCGATCACACTTTGTCCTCCAGAATCTATCTTCTCTCAGCATGAGGTTCCACTTTTCATCCTGTATCCCAACCCAGGAATCTGGGAGTCATTTGTGATTTCTCTTCCTCTCATTCATATTTTATTTCGGTTTGATCTGCCCTAGCCCTTGCACACGGCCTGACAACATGCAGTCCCCTCCTCGGGGAGAGTCCTGGGTTCCTTGCAAGAGCTTACCTGTCCTTTTCCTTGTCCTTGCTTAGCATCTTGCTTAGCATGTTGCTGCTCGTTGATGTGGTGACGTCATTGTTAGCCTCCCCCACAGGCTGAGATCTCGGTAGTAGGGGTTGTATCATTTATCAATATCTTTTCAATGCTGTGCTCTTACTAGCTGACTGACAAGTTTACTGAAAATTTAACCAACTAAAGAAGGCATTCTAAAATTTTGAGCAATGGGGCTGGGAGGTTGGAGTGCTTGCCTAGGAAATGTGAGGCTCTGAGGTCTACCCTCAGCACCACATAATAGCTGAGAATGGTGCACGCCTGTAATCCAGCACTTGGGAGGTTCAGGCAAGAGAATTGCTGTGAGTTCAGGGATAACTTGGGCTACAAAATGAAGTCACAGTCAGCCTGGACTGTGTCTCAAAATAAAATAAAATATAAAATAGAATAAAGTAAAAGTAACAAAATCAAGCCAAACGAAACCTTGAGCAAATCCCGTTCTTTCTCTTGATTGTACCGCCTTCCCTGTAGCTGGGGTATTGTACTTGCCTCTGTGAATTTGTCAAGGTCCTTGTCACCTGTTGACCGTGAAGTGAAAGTAAGAGCCCATCAACTCCTTTCAGAGACAGTGATGAGTTGATGGAGGCCATGTATGTTATTACTGGGAGAGTGGACGGGGGAGAGACAGAGAGAAGGGATTGGGGAGCAAAGTGTTGCCATGACACTCAAGGGGAAGAACTCAGGGAGATTATATATCCTTGCTAACTTTGTATACAACAGTTATTAATTTAAGAAAAATTGAGGAGAGTTTTCCTATTTCTTACTTCTCTTTTCCCTCTACGATAAAGTTTGTGTTTTGGTTACACCATGTGCCCATGGCTCCTCAGTATGTTAGAAAGAGTTCTGGCTAATGGCAAAAGACTTAGGAAAAAACTTCAGGTAAACACATGGGCAGGGTCTTCAAATCCAGTATAAGACCAATTTATTCCTTAGCCGTGGGTACCACCTTTATGCCCTTAAGTACTGTATCAGTTCGTGTTTACTGCATAGTAGATCATTCTGAAACTCAAAGTAAAAAACAGTGAACATTTAGTGTTCCTCACAATTCTGTGGGCTGGCTGGGTAGATCTTCTGTCCTGGAGTGGCTTGACTGAAATTGGATGATCTAGTTTGGTCTTAGTCACATCAGTTTCCCACAAGCTAGGATGGCCAGTACCACTCTCTTTATGGTTTCTTTTATCTCCAGAAAGCCTCGCCTCCCTCACATGGTTGGATTCCCACAAGCCAGAGGGTCTTGGTCCATTTGGATTGGTGTACACAATATCATGGGATGAGTAGCTTATAAACATCAGAACTTTATTTTTTCATATCCTGGAGGCTTGAAAGTTCAACATCAAGGTATTTGTAGATTTGGTGTTAGAGGGCTTATTTCCTGCTTCACAGATGGAACCTTCTTTCTGTGTATTCACATGGTGGAGGGGACAAGACAACTTCTCAGGCTTCCTTACTAAGGGTCCTCATTCCATTCTGAGGGCTCCATTCTCTTGATCTAATCACCTTCTCCTGGCTCTGCTTCCTAATGCTATCGTGCTGGTGATTAGGTCTCAACATACGATTTTTGGTTAGAGGCTGCCCAAGGCATGGAACCAGGGAGATAGGAACAAACTGGGGCTTCATTGGCTTGAGTCTTTGGAGAAGTAGATGTCAAAACAGAATGAGATGTTGCAAGGATTTTTTTTTTTTTAGAAGGGCTACCAATGAGAGGTAGTGGAGAAGAAGCCAGAAGTGTAGAAAACCGTCAGATCACCACGCAAGTCTGGCTCTGAATGATGGCTCGAGAGAAGGCAGTCTGAGTGTGAGGGTTCCTGGCCACAATGCAATCAGCTCTTAAGTCCTGTTTAACTGCAAGGACAGTTTCTGGTCTCCTGAGAGTAGGTCTGTCTTGCTGTCCTTTGCCCTACACGCTCTGGAACTACGGTAATAGATTTCAGAGCCCAATAGCTGGAGTCCTTGGCCATAGTTGGATGTCCACTAGGCACAGTCTCATGATCACTTGCCATAAGGTCATTACTTAAACAATTTGTTCAATGCCCAGGTTTCTACAATATTTCCAGCTCAGATCTTGTTTCTAA
Source organism: Ctenodactylus gundi (assembly GCA_004027205.1). Lineage (NCBI taxonomy): Eukaryota > Metazoa > Chordata > Mammalia > Rodentia > Ctenodactylidae > Ctenodactylus > Ctenodactylus gundi. The sequence goes on from PVKB01001754.1 coordinate 339,595, forward strand.
GCTTCAGGCCTGTGTATCCATTAGCTGTCCTGTGTTTCTACATGGCATTCTCCAAGGCATCTCGAGCTTGACATGTCCAAATTGAACTATAGATCTTATCGCCGGATCTGCTTGTCCTCCAGCTTTCGGAACCTTATGAACGGCACCCGGAAGTTTGATCCTTAACACCTCTGTATGCCCTTAGGCAGTGCAGTATGAGAGCCTGTCCGCCTGCTGCCTCAGCCCATCCGTCCCTCCTTTCTGTCTCTTGTCTGTCTTGTGCTGCTGGGGATCGAGCCCAGGGATTTGTACTGAGCTCTCTCCAGCCACTTTCATTTTTTATTCTGAGACAATTTTTTTGAGACAGGTTCTTGTGCTACAGCCTAGGACGGTCCTGAACTCACTCTGTGGTCCAGGCTAACCTTGGACTTGACAATCCTCCTGCCTCAGCCTCCAAGTGCTGGGATTACAGGCGTGCGCCTCCATACCCAGTTTATGTGGTGCTGGGGAATGGAACGCAGGGCCCTGAGCTCTCCAGGCAAGCGCTTCAACTGCTGCGCCATTCATCCAGCCCCGAGTCGGTTTTACTTTGAGACCAAGCCTTGCTAAATTGTCCAGGTTGGCCTTGAGCATGTCTTCCTGCCTCAGTCTCCTGGGTGTCTGGGGTCACAGGTGTGCTTCCGCGTGGGCAAGCCCCGTCCGCTCCTGCACTCCACTGACACCGCCCAGATGCTCAGCGTGGTCTCCCACCTGGCCTGTCAGCAGCTGCCTATCTGCTTTGCTTCCTCTCCAGTTCCCGTCATGGATTCGTGTTTCACGTGGTAGCCTGCTGATCTCAAATGTAAACCGAGTCATGCCACTTCTCAGCTTGAAACCCACCTGGTCTTGCCTCTGGTCTGTGCAGTGTGTGTTCCAACCCCTGTCTCCTCCACCTTGAACTTACCTCTTTCTCCTTTACCTACTACCTGTCAGCTCTTCGAGTTTATTTTTGGAGTACGCCAAGTTCCTTCTTGCCGCAGGGCCTTTGCACACGCTCTTTCCACTCTCTGTAATCCTCCCATCCTTTAACTTCCCTATCTACCTGGTTAGTGCCTATGCATTGTTTATTCTCAACTCCAATGCCATTTCTTCAGTGAGATCTTCTACTTCACCGAGAACTACCATTAGCCAGTCTGATTCAGATCCCTCCCTCTGTTGTCCTCTCTCACAGCATCCTGTATATTTATAGCACTCACTCTGTTTTTTGTTTTTTAACTTGTTAGATTTGCATCTGCATCTCCCAGGCTGAAATCTCTCTGAAGATTGGGTCTCTATATTGTTCATGGCTGCGCATAGCTGTGGCTCAGTCCCCGCTGGGTGAATGAACACAGGCCCGAGGGAGTCAGGGAGAGTGCGGGAGGCTGGGTAATGTTCTCTCCCTCTGAGCCATTGGCTCATGAGCGGAAGCTGCTCTCCGTCTGAGAGTGCTCCCATGAGGGACAGCGGGGGCACAGCGCAGCACTGCTCCTCCCAGAACCCTCCTCCACGCCCGGCCTCCAAGTCAGAGCGCCTCCTTGGTGACCAGTGGCCCCAAAGGGAGAGTGCTGGTCCGCTGTTTTTGGTGACTTCTCTGAACCTCGCTTCTTCAGTGGATGTAGAGGCTACTTGCCCCTCAGGACTTGCATGAAGTTTGACTTGGTATAAATAATTAGTCCCGATCAGCAGAGGAAGTCAGAGCTGAGCTGAGGTCAGGACTTGGTACAGCTCCCCTGGGCTGGGAGAAGGCAGAGTGGCAGCTGGAGCTCGGGCTGCATGTCACCGTCGTGCTCAGGGTCTTCCCTCTCAGTCTGACATCTTATGGCATTTCTGGGGCTCCAGCCCAGGAGAAGTTGAATACATCGGTGTGTGAAGTATTTGTGAGAGGCAGATGGTGCAGGGCGCCTTGGGTCCTGCGTCCTGTCGCGCATGGCGATGGGGATACCAAATGTGACGGCACGGGGCATGCTAGCTTATAAGAGCTCTTCACACCAGGAAGGGACTTAAGCACTAAGTTGAAAATTCGGGTTGCTCTCTGTTTCATTATTTCTTGAGCCTTCGTGGCACAATTCTCAAAGTCAAATATGAAGTGCCAATGAAATAATTTGCTTTATAAGCTGCAGGGCTTATAAGTACGTATAATGTCAGCTGTTACTTAGGAGCTAGCTCCTGATAGGCTTGCTCTTTCATTTGGTTTCTAAAGGTAGAGGATGTTTGAGATTTGCACAGCCACCAGCCTGTCATTGAAGAATTTAAATTCTTGTTTTCTTTGATCCAGAAACAATCTTCTGTTTCGTTGGGCAGGGAGTGCATATTGACATTTGAAGGGGCTCTAATGGATGTAATTATACCTCAGATCTACCCCTAAATCTAGTAGTCAAAAATTATTATGCTGCGATTGTACAGTGGCTCCCAACCTTAATAATCAGAGAACACTTTGAAATTCCAGTGAGAGCTAAGGGCTCCATGCCGGGCCTAGCGGCACAGGCCTGCAATCTCAGCACCCCGGGAGGCTGAGGCAGGATGGTGGCAAGTTTGAACCTAGCCTGGACAATTTAGTGACTTAGTGAAACTATCTCAAAAAATAAAACCCTTAAAAAAAGAGAAGCTAAGAATTTCAACTGGTAAAATGCACAACCCAAATTCTTGTATGATACCAGGCACCCAAAAAACAGACACACTACATGGAGCCTGAATGAATCACCCCAGGTAAAGAGTGCACAACGTGAATTTGCCATGAGAGGACTAGGCAGAGTCAGGGACAGGTGCTGGACTAGGCAGAGTCAGGGACAGGCGCTGGTGGCGAGCGGGCTTTGAACTTGCTCTGGATGAAGTGTGTGGTGGAATAGGAGTCGTATAGGAAGGGGTGTTTCCAACCTCAAAAAGCAAGTTGGTTTTCTCTGAGAATGCCTCTTGTTCCTTGCAGGCTAGAGGCTCCCTTCCTCAGCCTAGAGGCTCCCTTCCTCAGCTCTATTCTCTAGTACTGATGAGAAGGCTCACAGGAAGCACTGCACAGGGAAGCAGTGGGTGTGGAGAGGGGCGTAGCTTGAGGGTGAGAGGCATCATTTTCTTGGCATCTACTCCACAGTGATGCCCTGGAAGTCTGTAGAGGGGGCTTCTTCTCAGGGGGTCACATGTTTCTCCCCTGGAAATGCCCTGCTCTCTCTTCCCCACTTACCCTCTAGGGTCTTTCTTCTTTCAGGAACTATCTGGTGTCTCTGCTTCTTGGAGTCAGTTTCCCTTAACCTCCACTTGTCCTCTGTACTCCATGTTCCACTCTTTTGGTTAACGATTAAAAAAATTAACATTTTACTGTGGAAAATTGTAAGCACATACTAAAAGAGAGAGGAGTGCAGTGAAGCTTCAGTGACTATCAACACATGGCCAATTTTATTTTTACCTCCCCACTGGATTATTTTGAAGCAAATCCCAGGCATCACATAATTCCATCTGTAAATGGTTGAGTGCCACTCTCTAAAATAATGGGTTAAGAAACATAACAAGTTTTGTTGTCTTTGGTTGTCTCCGGTACTGGCACAAAAATAGACAGATAGACCAGTGGAACAGAATTGAAGCTGCAAAGACAAACCCAAATACCCTCAATTACTTAGTCTTCTACAAAGGGGCCAAATGCATACAATGGAAAAAGGACAGCCTGTTCAACAAATGGTACTGGGAAAACTGGACATCCACATGCAGAAGAATGAATCCAGCCACACACCTATCACCATGCACCAAAATCAAATCAAAGTGGATCAAAGACTTAGACATTAAAAATGAAACACTAAACCTTCTCGAAGACAAAGTAGGCAAATTTCTAGGAGACACAGGGGTAGACAAAGACTTTCTTGACAAGTCACCAAGAGCAAAAGAAATTATCCCCATTATTAACAAATGGATCTTGTCAAACTAAAGTTTCTGCGCAGCAAAGGAAACTATCAACATTGTAAAAAGAGATCCAACAGACTGGGAAAAAATATTTACCACCAACATCTCAGATAAGAAGCTCATAACTAGAATATACAGGGAGCTGAAGAAAAGTAAGCCAACCAAAATAAAGGATCCTATTGAAAAGTGGGCAAATGAAATGAAGAGGCAGTTCACTCACGAAGAAATGCAAAAGGCCAACAGATACATGAAAAGATGTTCAACATCTCTAGCCATAAAAGAAATGCAAATCAAAACAACGCTAAGATACCATCTCACCCCAGAGAGAATGGCCTATATCATCAACAAGTCAAATAGTAATCAGTGCTGGTGTGCCTGAGGGGAGAAAGGAACTGTCTTGCACTGCCGGTGGGAATGTAAATTCATACAACTACTCTGGAAAGCAGTATGGAGATCTCTCAAAAGACTAGAAATTAATATTCCCTTCGACCCAGCGACACCCCTCCTTATATCCAAAAGAGGCCAAAACAACACATAACAGAGACATATGTATACCCATGTTCATAGCAGCACAACTAACAATAGCTAAAATATGGAAGACACCAAAATACACATCAACAGACCAGTGGATACACAAATTATGGTATTTATACACAATGGAATACTATGTATCTATAAAGTCCAACAGTGTGGAGGGTTTTACAGGCAAATGGAAGAAACCTGAGAACATCATGCTTAGTGAAGTGAGTCAGAAGCAGAAGGTGAAACATCGAATGATCTCTCTGATATGAGAGACCCAGAGCACAACTCTTATGGAACTTAAAACGAAAGACAAAGTGAAACAGGGGGGAAGGGTGGGAGATGAGGGAGGGAAGGGGAGTTGGGGGGAGGGACAGAAGGAGAGTGGGAAAGCCCTTGTCACCTTGACAATATACATATGTGCACAAAATGCTCAACTTCATATTAAACCTTGAATTTTGCACGTATACGTATCAATAAAATGTGGGAAAAAAACCCAAAGCTAAAAATGGGGGGGCGGGGAATATAGCTCACTATGAGGGTCCTGGGTTTGATCTCTAGTGTCACAAATAATAATAATAATAATAATAATAATAATAATAATAATAATTGTGTATTATGAAAAAGAAACAACAAAGTGATCACATTCTCACAAATTAGGAATAATTTCTTAATATCTTCAGGTAACTGCTTGGTGTTCAAAATCCCCCAGTTGTATGATTTTTTTTCTACAATTGGTTCATATGAGTTAGAATTCAGATAAGGTTTGCAGGTTGTATTTGGTTCAATAGTTTCTTAAGTTTTAATCTGTAGGTTTCCCCTTCCTCCTGTTCGATTTGGACTTTATAGTTTGTTTATAAAACATGCTCTATTCTTCTGTAGATTTTCCCACGTCTGGACTTTGCTGATTGTATCTGCGTTGTGTTGTAAACCACTTGCATTCTCTGAGTTTCCTATAAACTGACACTTAAGCTCATCTGATTCAGTTTTTAGTTGTTGTTGTTATTACAAAATGACTTCCTTAGGGGTGGTGTGTACGTCTGGCAGAGGCACATTATGTCCGATGTTTCTCTTCTTGGGTCACTAGAAGCCACTTAAAATCATTACCTATATCACAGTTGGCAATGCTTTTCTGTAAAGAGCAGGCCAGTAAATATTTTTGTCAGTGGGCCATGTGTCCTGTGTTGGAACTATTCAGTGCTATATCTAGAAAGCAGGTATAGTCAGCCCATAAATACCTAGGCATGGGTAAATTCCAATAAACTTTTATTTCTAAGAGCAGGCTGGCCAGATGTGGTCCAAAGGGCCTAGTTTGCTAATCTCTCCCTGTATTATTTCATGAGAGACTTGCAAAATGCTGATGTTCTGATCTTCTCATCTTCTTTTTGTTAGTTGGATTGCATTTGTAAACAGAAACTTTCTTTGTAATGTTTAACGAATTCTTTCTGAACCTTCTATTGTGATGCTTCACCAGCATCTTCTTCCTAAGATAACCAGTCCCTTGCTCGATCTACTGGTCAACCTCCAATTCTCATCTTGAGGTCCTTGACCTGTCAGCGGTTGACACAAGATGATTCCATTCTTGAAATACTTTCCTCACTTGGCTTTCAAGACATAGCCGTTCTCTTGGTGTTTTTCCAGTCCTGGTGTAACTTCTTCTTGAGGGTCTGTCTGTCAATTTTTCTTCATCGACCAGCTTGTGAGCCTTGGATAATTTAGGGCTCAGTCTCCTGGCTTCTTTTCTTTATCTGTAGTTGTTCACATAGAACCCTGATTATACATGCTATGAACAGACAGATGACTTCTAAACATGTATCTCTCACCTGACCTGCTCCCTGCATACTACATGGGTCTGTCTGTTTACCTTGAGACATTTCTATGTAGGTATATGTCACACCACCCATTTCGATGTATAAATTCTTGTTCATCTTCATAAAACTGGCATTGTCCTCAACTTTCCTTATCTCAGTAGCAACTCCATCTTTCTAATACCTCAGGCAAAAAATTTTTAGCATCATTCCTGGTATCTCTCTTTCTTTTGTTCTCTGAATCTAATTTGTCAAAAAGTTGGTTGGCTTATTTTCAAAATATAGCCACTTCTCAGTGCTTCCACTGCTACCGACCTGTTCAAACTACCATCACCTTTCTTTTGGATTATTGCCTACACCATTTATTTTAACTGAAGCAGCTGAGCAAGTTGCCTTATTTGGAGTATGTTCTCAACCCAGCAGCCCAAGGGGTTATCTAACTCTTTTGCTGACCCTCTGATGTCTTCTTGTCTAACAGAGTAGCTATCAGAATCCTCAAAATCAACCATGGAGCCTTTGTGATTTGGGTTAAAGCCTCATGGACCTGTGGCTACCGTGAACTGTTGGGAGGTGGGGCCTGGCTGGGAAGGATGAATGCTTGGGACTTGACCTGGAAGAGTGTGTGCTGGTTCTGCCTTTCTTCTTAGACTTGGCTCTGTTATGCAATGCCTCATATGAGGTGCTATCTCTCTAGCTGTGGTCCCAGCCCTGCCATGTGATTTCATCATTTCCAGCCACCTGCCCATGAATGGGTTGTGACCTTCTGAAGCTGTGAGCTAAAATGAATCTTTCTTCCCTAAAGTTGTGGATGTTGGGTATTAAGTCCTAGCAATGGAAAAGTGACTAAGACAGAAATTGGTACCAGAGAACTGAGATTGTCGCTATGACTTTACCTGATTATGTGGTTTGAACGCCTTTGGAACTGGTTTGCAGGAAGAGTTTGGACAGATTTGAGGATGCTGGCTGGAGAAGCTTTGGAGTGCTCTGAGCCAAACTTGATGGGTGATTCTTGTTGCAGCTCAGAAGACTACAGTGCTGATAGAGATGTGGACTGGAAAGGCCAGGCTCAAGAAGTTTCAGATGGGAAGGAGGACTGTATTGGCAAGTGGCCTAAGAAGTGGGTGTGCTTCACTCTGCCAGAAAGTTTGTCAGCATTTTATGCTTGTCCAGCGAATTTGCCTGAAATTGAAAGTAAGGGCAGTAGACTGCTTAATCTGGTGGAGGAAATCTCAAAGTAACCTGATGTCTTTGCTATCACATAGTTACTTTTTATGGCTTTTAGCCAACTTCATGGTGAAAGTCAGGAAAAAGTGGCAGAAAATGACATAAAATGATATAAAACTTTACAGTTTTACCATAATAAAAGGGCCTGAGATGGTGGAACAAAAGAACATAGAAAAGTTAAAAAGATTAGCACTAAAAAGAAGCCAAGTGCATGGAAACCGAACTACAAAAAGATACCTTTAGGGTTTGTCAGGAAACAACAAAACCCCACTGTTTACCAACTCAAGAATGGAGAGACAAAAGACTTTGAGAAGTGTATCCCTGGGCCAAAAGTAAAAATGTCTTACAGAATCCAGACCCAAGCTTCTTCAGTGTTTGTATTAGTTTGGGTTCTTTCAAAAGGCAGAATTTACAGGTTTTATCACAAAAAAGTCTATAAAGAAGGCTTACAAATCCAAGGATCAAGGTGGTCCAAGATGGCTGCTCAGCTGTGAAGTAGATCTCCCGTCCTGGACTGCAGGACAGCCGGTGAGGTGAGAGCCTGCTGTAGATCTCAGGCAAAGACTGAAACCTGAAGATTGGCTACTGAAGAGCAGCATCAGACAGACAGGCACAAACTGAGACTGGAGCGAATCCGTGCTGACAATCTGCTATGTGTAGCAGGTCGGCATCCACAGACAATTGCGAAGGCGAGAGCTTTCTCAGAGGAAGAATCTGTGACAATCTTCCCTCTTCCTCTTCCAGTTGGCTCTCCCACATCTGGGTGGGTGCTCTTCTCTGATTGGCCAGCCCACAAGTGACTCACACTCTAATCCAAACCAGTTCTTGATCCCCAATCGAGGGTGGTTGACAAATCCTAATCTTAACGGAGGTGTGGTTCTTAATTCTATCAAGTTGACATAATCTCATCAACAGACACAGGGGTCAAACTACTTTTCAACCCAGTGGCAGATCTTGACAATGTCCACATGTTTCTGGTTTTAGGGATTTGCAGAGTGTAAGAGTTGTGGGGTTACAGAGGCTTCCAACCTGATTTCAGAGGAAGGCTTTAGAGGCCAAGCAGTGCGCCACAGTGTGGGCAGTATATAAAGTTGTAAAAGAGAAGCCTAAGGTACAAGGGAGACCCTGAACATTTGGAGGAGAAAGGAACATGGATCATTCCCTGAGAAAGGCTTCAGGCTGTGGGTGAGGCCTGCTCAGTGGAGAAAAGACAGAAGTTGCAGCCTGTGTCAACATCTTGTTGCCAACTCAGCTTACCACCCTCAGGTGCTGAACATAGACTTACAGTATTTAATCCTTGCCTTGCTGTGTGTAGAACTTGTTTTGGTCTGATTATTTTCTGTCCTCCTATTCCTCCCTTTTGTAATGGTTGCCCTGTGCCACTGTATGTTGGAAGTATTTAACTTTTTTTTGATTTTCACAGGAGCTCACAGCTGAGAGTCTGTCATGTACCTCAAAGGAGACTTTGAACTTGGGTTTCTTTAGCAGTGCTGGAACTGTTAAGACTTTGGCAACTCTTAGCAAAGAACTAAATGCATTTTATGTGAGGTGGTGGACATGGGAGTAATATTATGTTTTCAATTTGGAATGTCCGCCAAAAGTCTCATGTATCTGGATGTTGCAGATTATTTATGGATCCATGTGCTGCTAGGAGAAGGGGGTCTGGTCTGAAGGGATGGATTGTGAGTGTGTGGTAGGCTATATGTTTGTGGTGAAATACAGGTGTTAGATTAAATCGCAGGCATGCAGTAGATCAGGGGCTTAAACCTGAAAGGAGTGGAACACTGAAGCTGAACCTGGAAGGGGCAGATCGGTGGGACGGGACCTGGACGAGTATATGCTACTTTCTGTCTTCCCCTGGGGCTTGGGTTCCTGTTTGCAGGGCCATGTGGAACTGCCTCCACCTCTGCCTCTGCCTCTGCCTCTACCATGTGCTTCTGCTGTTGCTGGCTGCCTATGAAAAGACTGTGATCTTCTGAAACTGTGAGCTAAAATAAACTTTTCCTCCACAAATTTGTGCATGTCAGATGTTTTGACACAGCAATGATAAGTTTCTGTCTTAGTTACTTTTTCTTTGCTGGGACGGAATACCCAATATCCACAACTTTAGGGAGAAAAGATTTATTTTAGCTCACAGTTCTAGAAAATCACAGTACATTCACCGGCAGTGGCTGGAAATGGTGGAATGGGACCAGAGCTGGAGAGCAAAATCCTCATAGTATGGCCGAGTAGAGCCAAGTGTAAAAGGAAAAGTGGACCCAGCACACACCCCTCCAGGTCAAGTCCCAAGCATCTGCCCCTTCCAGCCAGGCTCTATGTCCCAACAGTATACAGTATCCATAAGTACATTAGGCTTATAGGAGGCACTCCAGTCCCAAACCACAACATAATCTTATAGGGTATGAAACTTACCCCGCTTCTAACCTCTCTCCTCTCTGATCTTGTGTCCAAAAACTGTTCCCATTTTCTGTTGTAGCCACACAGGCTTTTTGCTCTACCTCAAATGTGTCAGGAATGATTTGCTTCTGGCTTTCTGGCTTTGTTCTTTCTTTCCAGAATGCTCTTTCCTAGACAGCTGGATGACTTAAATGTTACTTTGTCAGGGAAGCCTTCCTTGATTCTCACGGCTGTTTCATGACCACTGCACTCAAGGAAGGACAGGTGGATCTCCAGAAAAAAAAAAAAAAAACCAGGCTTGCTTTTCTTTGAGAGCCTGTGGAAGCAGTCTGGTTGCAGACTATATTAGAAACTTCTCCTTCCTTCTCCTCATCCCCAAATGTGCTCTGAAGAGATGCAGTCTCAAGACTGAGAAGGAGCTCTGTTTTACCTTTGTCTCTGGGCAGGACACTCTTAAACCTTCAAGAAGGAAAGCTGTTTCCCTTTCCTTAAAAAATAAATTCTCGACTCCCCTGGGTTGCTAGGCTAGCTGTGGTTTTACTAAAGCTCAGCCCATAATGGGGATATCCTTTTTGGGCTTGCAGGAGGCTTTGGGCTACTTTCTTCCAGGTCTCTTCTTGAACATCCAGGAGACTGAAAGTTGTACTGGTCCAGAGAAAGGCAATGATGTTTTCCTTTTTAGGCCTTTTTACCATTGTGTTTGTCATCTAGGGACGATTCTGCCTTGGTTCTTCTCCATTCATCTATGCAAAAATCATGTCTGTCATTTTGTATTAGAATCCACACCTGACATATGGACACTTCGGATCCCCGCTGTGGATGAGGTCACAAAGCAAAGGCATCTGCAAGGCTGCTACCCTGGGGTCTTCCCCCAGCCAAGCTGCTCACGTCCAGTCCTCGGCCCCCATCCCCTAGTATCCGATTCCCTAAGCCATATGGGGCCGCTTGAGATCACACAGTGGAGCCCTTTGAGTCTTCTCCACAACATGTCTGGTGGGAGTTGTTCAGATGATCTCATATTCTATTTCTGGACAGGAGTCATGATTAGAAAACATCTTAGGCCTTCAGTCTAATTAAATTTTCTCTTTTTCTTTCCTCTTTCTCTTTATTCTTTCTTCCACTTCTTTGTTCTTTTTCAGAGCTGGGAGTGGAACTCAATGCTACTTTGATCTTCTCCACTTCCCCCAGCCCTTCGTTTTTCTATTTGAGTGTATTTCGATCATAGCCTGGGCTCTTCTAATACTTGCTCCTAAAGTCAAAGGCTTGAGTGATGATAGAAATAATTGAGGTTGCATTTACTTAAGTGGCAAGGATTTTGAAGGCGGGAATCCATGTGGTTCCTCTGTGTGTTCCACGCAGTCTGCATAGTAGCTTCTCAGTAGCTGTCTGTTGGAGATGGTGATAAATCAGGAGCTGTCAAGCTCTCACGATGTGTCAGGCACTACTGAAGGCCTGATACGTGCTTGAAAATCTGGTGCAATGCTTTGTTACTGATTAATGGGTGAGAATCTGAGGCTTGGAAATACTAAGCATCTCGTCTGGGTGCCATAGCTATTAAATGGAGGGCCAAGGATTCAAATCCAGGAGGACTGATTCTGAAACTCATTCTCTTCTTTGTGTATTAGTCATCATTTGTGTCTTTCACCTTATTTTTATTGTGGTAAAATACCTATAAAATTGATCCCGTTAACTGCATCAAGTGTGCGGATCAACGGCATTGAGTGTCTTTACCTTCCGTCTCTAGGACTTTTCATCATCCCAAAGTACAACACTGTCCCCATTAAGTGCAAACTCCTGTCCCACCTGCTCCATGCTCCTTGGAACCGCCATTCTCCTTTCTTCCTCTAGAGTTTAACTCTTTATTCAGGCATACCTTAGTATGCAACCACTTTGAA
>PVKB01001754.1:351419-365267 GCA_004027205.1 Ctenodactylus gundi
TTTTTTTTTTTTTTTTTTTTTTTTTTTTTTTTTTTTTTTTTTTTTTTTTTTTTTTGGTTCTTGTCTTTTTGGGCTTGTTGTGCCTTCTAGAACCATTTAACGATGAGTGCTGTGGTGTCACATTATCCCCTGCAAGTGGAATCACACAATGTTCGTCCTCTAGTATCTGGCATATTTAATTTAGCATATCCTTTTTTTAATGGTAGAAACTGTTTTTAAAATTAAAAATTAATTTTTACTTACTTTTGTGATACTGGGAGTTGAGCCCAGGGCCTTCACACCGAGTTTCATCCCTAGCTCAGTTTTGTTTTTGAATTTGAGACAGGCTCTTCTCACTAAAGTCACTAAGTTTGCCCAGGTGGGGCTCAGACTTGTGATCTTTCTGCCTCAGCATCCCAGAATGCTGGGATTACAGGCCTGTTCCACTGGGTTCAGCTTAGAATTTATTTTGATTATGTACACTTTAAGTATATAACATGATATTTTGATGTAAGCACACACAATAAAATTACTATGGTCAAAACATATTAATGTATTCATCACACTCATATAGCTCTCTTTTGTGGTAAGATCAATTAAAATCTACTCTTTTAGTACAGTTTCAGTACATAAGCAGTATTATTAACTATAGCCCCGATGTTTTACAACAATATTTAGACTTTTCATCCAGCATACTTTCAAGTTTTTAACCTTCTTCCCATTTCCCTCTATGACCCAGTAACCCCTTTTATACATTATATTTCTATGTACTTGACTTGATATAGATTTCACATATAAGTGGGATCATGCATCTGGCTTATTTCTTTTAGCATATTGTCTTCTTGTTTCATTCATATCCTCTGAAACAAAAGTATCTCTTTTTAAAAGGTGGCATAATATTCCACTGCATATGTGTTCCACAATTCCATTATTTATTTTTCCATTGATAGAAATTTTGGTTGTTTCCATGACCTAATTATTTTGAATACTGCCGCAAGTTAGTATGGGAGCCCATATCTCTCTACAAAGAGCTGCTTTCATTTCCTTGCCTATGTACCCATCAGAAATGCTGTTGGGCCACGTGGCAGTTCTATTTTTAATTGTTTTGAGGACTTTCTCCATATTTTTTTAAATAGCTGTACCCATTCACACATCTACAGTGCCCGATAGCTCCCTTTTTTCTATCTACACTCTTTCCAACACCTACTTCTCTTTTTGGTAATAGTCATTTTAAAAAGTATGAAGGGATATCTTTTTGTAATTTTGAATTTAATGTCCCTGATAGTAATACACATACAAATGAAGTCCTTTGCCTATAAATCAGATTATTTGTATTTTTCCCCATTGAGTTTTTTCAGTTCCCTGTAGATTTCAGATGTTAACTCTTCTTCTGATACACAATTTGTGAATATTTTCTTCTATCCCAGTAAAAAACCTGACTTTTCCTTTTGTTGATGTTTCTTCTGCTGTGCAGAACCTTACTTTGATGTGGTTCTCTGTAGTTTATGTACTTATTTTTTATACTGTTAATTCAAGAGCTTGTCCTCTCCCTATTATGTGTCTCTGTGGTCCTGTCTAAATTACTAGATCTCACGTGCTTGGTGTTGATTCTAAGCTTTCTTTTCAGCTTCTGCTGATCTGTGAGTCTATTCTTATGCCAGAACCACACTGTTTTGAGTACTGTAACTTTTGTAATGTAATTGAAATCAAGAAGTATGATGTATCCAACTTTTTCTTTCTCAAGAATGCTTTGGCTATTCAAGGTCTTAGGAGATTCTATACAAATTTTAACATGTTTTCTCTATTTATATAACAACAAATAATAGGGATTGGAATTTTGATAGGGATTTCGCTGAATCTGTAGATCACTGTAGGTCATGTTGATGTCTTAAGAAATCTTTCTGAATTAAGACACTGAGACGTGTGTCAGTTTTTTTTAAAGGTTATGCAAATTCTGTGATTTCGTTGGTCCCTTAATAGACATATAATTAAAAACATTTTGTTATTATCTTAGTGCCTCAATAAGTATATAAATGTTGTTTGTACAAATGCAAATATATGTGAAGGAAAGTGTGAAAGAGTAGAATTATAGAGACAAAATATTTTAAAATTTTGCAATATAGTCCCAAATTACTTTCCAGAGAAATTGTAAAATTTATCTATCTATTGGCATACTTGTGGATTCCTTATATCCTTGCCAACATACTGTATTATGAAACTTCTGGCCTTTGTCTCTCTGAGAGATAAAAAATGGTTATCTTCTAATTTTGAAATGCATTTTTCTTACTGTGTGACTGAACGTATTTCAAACATTAAAACTCATTTGTATTCCTTTCCTGTCCTTTGTAGTATCAATGCAGACAATGTTTTCCCAATTGTTAGTTTGGCTTTTGAATTTCTTTATGTTTTCATGATAATTTTTACATTTTAATGTAGTTGAATGTATCAGTATTTTAAAAATTATTGTTTTGGTTTTGTGCTATGCTTACAAAAGCCTTCACAGCTACAAGAACTACACTTTTTCCCTTCACTTCTGTAAAATTTTTATTTGAGACAGGGTCTCACTGTGAGGTGCAGGCTGGTCCTAAACTCATGATGGAGTCCAGGCTGGCCTTGGACTCATGACAATCCGCTTGTCTTAGCCTTCCAAGTGCTGCGATTACAGGTGTGTGCTACCACACCCAGCTTATGTGGTGCTGGGCAATCCAACTCAGGTACTTAGCTTCTGACTTAGCGCTTGCTAGGTAAGTGGTTTAGATGCTGAGCCATTCCTCCAGCCCCAAAATGTTTTATTTCTTATATTTATATCTTGTATTCATTAATAATTTGTTTTGGTATAAGGCTTGGTAGAAGGATCTATTTAATATTTTCTTACATGTCTACTCAGTTGTTTAAGTACCTTTTGGGACACTATTCATTTATTCCTCAATGATCTGAAATTCAGTATTTCTTGTAGGTATAGGGGCTATATCAGCATTTCCTCTTCCATTTTGTTGATTTTTGGCCCATTTATATGCCAGATATATGTCTTAATTAGTGCTACTTTCTAATACATCTTACTATTATGTGGTAAGGCTAGTCATCTTTTGTACATTTCTTTTTTGGAACTTTCCTGGATATTATTGCTTGTTTATTATTCCAAATGAAACTTAAAATTACTTAACTCCTCCACCCCCAGTTTATTGGTAATTTTATACATTGAATTTATGATCAGTTTTAAAATGAATTTATATCTTTATGATATTACATTTCTTTATCCATAAATATAACATGTTTTTATATTTTTAGGTTCCTTGTGTCTTTAAATAACTTTTCAATTAAATATTTCTTTATATATCTTACAAATTTCTCATTAAGTTTATTTTTCAATTTTGAGTATTTTCATTTGTAATCATGAGGGATGATACTCTTAACTACCAGAGGTCTTACTGTGCATATGGAAACACAATTACTACAGTTTTCCTGCCCTCCTGGCCTGGGGTGCTATCAGTGTTCCTTAAAGATAAAGTCTCTCAAACACTGCCACCTTTACCAAACTTGAAATGGTTTCTCACCTTATTTAGCTTTCTGAGTAGTGAGGGTTTTTTTTTTTTTTTGAGGCATTTTATTATCATCTCACAGTTTTCTACAGAAATCTTTTAGCCATGTAATTGCATTTGATACAATAACCTTGAGGTTGACAAAGATTTGTGTGTGTCAGGGGGGCAGTGTGTGTGTGTCTGTCTGTCTGTTCATTTGAAAAGAAAATAGTTCTCACTCTGGCAGCCTAGATGCTGGCTTGAGACCACATGACAAAGGATGGACTAGAGAAGAACTCAGGCCTCTCACATTCAAGTCCAGGGCCTTAAAAGTACTCGTGATTCTTCGCAGTGGCCCACACTGCCACCCACTTGTGAGAAGCTTTTCTGTCTCCAGTTTAGGGTTGTTCTCCATTCCAGTCTTCCTTCCCACAGTCCTAGACTGTATTGGGGAGGGGTACTCAAACTGCCTGGCACTTATCCCACAGCACAGCTAAAAGACCTCAAGGTCTGATGCTGACTTCTGCTCTCTGGATGTTTACAGAGGCAGCATTTGGGAAAGTTCTTCTTTGCCAGAGGCTGTGTTGACAGGCTGACAACCCAAATTATTTTATACTGTTGCCTTAATTTCTCAACAGAATAAGAAAAAGCCTCCTTCTCCCTCTTTCCTTCTAGATGAGGAGTTAGGACAGCCTTGCTATTTTACTTCAGCAGGAGCTAGATGGTGCTCTAGAATGTTCAGTGTTTCCTGCCTTACAAGGATCTTTTCCAGAGTGCCAGGCTCAGCCAGCCTTCAAAGGGCACACAACCTTCAGGATACCAGAAACACATCTCTGTGAAACAAAAGTGAAGCCCTAGAGAGTCTCAATCACCTACTTCTCTTCTATCTGTCCTTCCTTCCATTTATTTATTTGTTTTATTAACACATAATAATTATACATATTTAGGGAAACAGTGCAAATATCAACATGTAAATACAATGTGCATTGATAAAATCAGGATAATTAGAATTTCTATCTCCTTGTCTTTATTTATATTGAGCTCTTCCTTTTCACTAATCCAGTTGCCCCACTACTGGGTGTATTCACAAAGGAAATGAAATCAACATATCAACATATTACCTTTACTCTCATGTTTATATTAGTACTAATTGCAATAATCAAAACATGGAATGAACAGAGATGCCCAGTATAGGATGAGTGCATTTAGAAAATCTCTCTCTCTCTCTCTCTCTCTCTCTCTCTCTCTCTCTCTCTCTCTCTCACACACACACACACACACACACACACACACACAGATTGGAATACTACTCAACCATAAAGAAGGATACAATTTTGTCATGTGTAGTAAAATGGTTAGACTGGAAAATATTATGTTAACTGAAATAAGACACAAACAGTTACCACATTCTCTTTATCATGTGTGGAAATCAAAAAATAGTTGATCTGAATATAGTAAAGCAATTGCAACAGGTTGGGAAGGGCTACAGGGAGGAAGTAGAGATGTTAGATGTCAGGTACCAAAACACAGGTCAAAGGGCCAAGTTGTGCTCCACAGTATGAAGGAGAACCTATAGATCTTTTCTTTCCTTTGTTGTTAAAAGTACTCACCACTCTCTGTTCTGGTTCCTCCATCTACTTACTGCTGGTGGACTAATTACTGTGGCCACCTTCCTAGAGATTCACTGGATTGATTGCTCCTGTTGACCTGGTTACAGATGCTGAGCTCACTGAGGTGAACAAGACAAAGTCATTGAGCTCAGGACAGAGGAGGGAGGAGACAACTGACTAGAGATGCAAATACGATGGCACCCAGTAGTGAAGAATGCCCTGAGTAACAACACAAAGGCATATGAAAGAGATTTGGAGGCCTCTTCTAAACAAGGTGGCCAAGGCAGTTGTCTGAGGAGGTGATATTTAACCTGAAGCTTATACGACTAAAAGGACACAGCTATGTCATGATCTGGGAGAAGTGCATTTTATGTAGAGCGAAGAGAAAATGCAGTGGCTCTGAGGTGGCTGTATGGCACACGTGGATTGCTGCTTCACAAGGACGATGCCCAAGGCAGGCCCCGAAGGTGAAGGACAGGAGGAATTTTCAGCTGCCCACTGAAGTCTTCAGAGAGGACAAATGCTTTTCTGCCTGAAACTCTTGGAGAGCCACCGATGAGAAGGCAGAGAGAGAAGAGGAAAACTTACCTTCTGCTACCTTCCCGGAAAAAAATGACTCGATACAGGCCTTGGGGAAAATTGGGGGTCTGGGTGGTTAGAAATGTTGCTTGTTCTACGGAGACATTTGGCAAGGTCAGAGGAGTTACACAATGAATATCTCCCTGCCTACCTCGTCTCCTTCATTTCGCAGGAGTCCTAGAGGGCCGCTGAGTGGAGGAGGAGTGGCACCATGCACAACAGAGAGTCTTCTGTGGCACCAGTTTTGGGCTGTTTCCCAGGAACTCCAAGTCTTTACTTTAAGGCCCTAATGGCCCTTGTGGTTTATGCTGGTCAGGTCAGCCAAGGGCTTTTAGCAGATCTCAGACTGTTGTCATAATGCCATGTCCCTGCCCCAGCACCGCCATGCTTAGCAAAAATCTGATACACCAAATCTCAAGTCTGTCAGAAAGAGGCAAGCCCAGCCTGGCCCTGGAGTTAGTGAAAGCGAGGGTGCTGGCAGATGGCACAGAGCTGCCTGTTGCCTACTTGAGTCGGGGAGCCTGTGCAGGGACCCCTCCCTTCCCCTGCAGTCAGCGCTCCGTGGAAGCTGAACCTGGAACATAGGCAAGGCAGGCGGAGCTGTCACCTGCTGTGCGGATTGATGGTGACTGCCTGGGAGAGCTGTGGCTGAGTTCCTTGTGACTTCCTTTTGTAAGGGCACCACTGACCCTGGGGTTGGACCCTCTCACAGCTGGAATCAAGCCCTGCAGTAGGAAGCACCCGCTGCTGGAAGGTGACCACACACGAGATGGCTTTGTTTCTCCTTACTGTCCCATGTGGCCACATGCTGAATTGGTGGGCTGGGGACTGTACTTGTGGTGTGAGTGGCCTGCCGAGGAAACTGTGGGTATAAAATAACTCCCTCGGGTCTGCTGGTATGAGAGCCTCCCAGACTGCATGGCTGTGTGACTGGAAAGCCGCTGTCAGAATGTCTGCTTATGAGCGGGGAGAGATAAAAACAAACAAGCTGGCAGGGGCATTCGGATCAGCCGAAGGTGGAGCTCCCCAAGGGCTGGGAGAGATGTTAGTGGTGAGCTCCCCAATGCTCTCTCACCTTACAGATGAGCAGACTGGGCTCTGCACAGGTCAGAGCGCTTGCTCAAGCTTGCCTGTCAAGGCTGAGCCTTAGATCCACCTTCAAGGCAAGAGCCCTCTGGCAGAGAGAGGAGAGGGGCCTAAGGCGCAGAGGATAGGGTTTGCTTCTCACGACTTGTGTCTTTCTCAACATGTGCCTCATGCAGGACCAGGAGTTCCTGAAGGAAAAACCATGTGGTGTTTTAGATGGGCATGTCTCTTAGATCCTGGGGGTGTCCACTGACTCCTCTTCCTCTAGAGATGACCTTGGCCATCATGGAGGCCGATCCGTGGAAGTAAATGCTGGACAGTGTGTCTGAGGGTAGGCTGCCCTGTCAGAGCCTTGCACCTAGAGGTCGTGCAGTAAGGGCTTGCTGAGTAAATGTTATATCAGTCAAGGAGATACTGCTTTTAATGGGAACGGTCCAGCTTTGCTTTCTAGTTAGAGACAAGGAAAGCTTCACTTTCCTAATTTTCTCCACTCAAATCTCTTTTTGAAGAATGGCTACCAGCTCCCAATACAGTCACCAGGGTCATAGAAATGAACCACCCCATGGGCTGGTCCCGACTACTTGTTTTAGCTCTGATCTGATCCGGTCTAGTTTTCCATAAAGCATCACTGTCCATAGGACCACAAAGTTCCAGATAGCTTCCCAAGAGCTATAAAATAAGAAATGAAAGAATAAAATATGCCTGCATTTCCCCCTTTTCCTGCCTTTTCTTCTTTGCTTTTGTTCTCAGATGGCTGCTGTGCATTGCCAAGATCAGTATGCCGTTGCTTGTGCTTGGTAAGGCAGGTCGAATTGCTATACCACAAGGCTTTGACCTAGAGAGCTTCAGAGCCCTCCTTGCATCAGCAGCCCCAAATGAAAGCCCCCTCCCTCGAGTTCAGAGTTGGCCTAGCAATAGAAGAGAGCCTGAGGCTTAGCTGCCTTTGCGCTGTGTCTTTCCCTCCAGGGTCTGTGCGATTCAGGCCTCGATTCACACATTGCTGTTCTAGTTGTTGGCGGAGACCTTGGCAGTCTAAACTCAATGGTTGTGCCAACTCTTTGGCCTGCTTGGTGGGGCTGGGCCAGCCCTCTACACCCGTGGGCCTTTCCAGGTGTTGTACTGTCATGTTTCTGGTTGGAAGTGCTTTAAGATGGTAAATACTTGCCATTCTTACCGAGAATTTCCTACATGAAGACATGAAGGCACTTTGCATGGGCATTAGCTATTGAGGCTGTGACACAGCTGCTGCAGGATGCCATCCAGGGGAACCTGTCCACCTTACAGCCAGGAGAATGAGGAAACCTTCAGGGAGTGCCACCTGGCCCAGGCGGGCCATGAGGGAGGAGGGCTGTGCTTCCTCACGTTCTCAGGTCAGTCACAGGTGACACTGGCCACCACTGAGATAAGCCTGCTTGCTACTGGGCCGCTTTTTTGGATTGCCATCATCTGGCCCTTAATACTTAGGTTTGTGGGGGTTGGGCTGTGGGAGGGAGGTGGGCAGGGCCACAGTGTCCACTTGACACCCACTCCTCAAAGCTGTGTTTCCTAAAGTGGATAATTGGCGTTTATAGTTGTAACAACAAACTCAGCCCGTTCCATTTGTCTTAAGAAAGTGTGTGTGTGTGTTGACACTTGCGTCCCTACACTGACCCATCTTGGAATCAGATGGAATCTGCATGGATGAGACGCTGTTTTAGTGGTGATAAGGGGCCCTTTGGTTCCAGAGGTGGGCGTGAACACTAGGGAAGAGGGTGTCAAGCACCTTCTGACTCAGGCTGAGGTGGATATGGGGCTACGTGTGGCCTTCCCTCCATCCGCCTCCTTTTGTCTATTTCATCTCTCAATTCACTGTGGAGAAAGTCGCCCATGCTCTGCGCAGCTGAGGTAGAAGGTCAATATAGTTTGCTTCATGGCAGTCTGTGCCTCATTATCTAATGATGGCCCTTGATGGAAGTGACTGGACCCCAGATATAATTAATTCTTGCCATTATCCTGGCAAGCTGTGATGGGAGTGATTAAATGTGTGTACGTGTGGGTATGTTGTTGTGTTGGTGATTTTCAGGCCTTTTAGTGATCACTTGCATCCTGTCTTCTTCTGGGGTGTGCTAGCTAGATTTTCAGGAAAAAAGCTAATTCTCCTTTTCTTCCTCTTATATGCCCCATTCTGCTTTCAATTGCTCTGTATGGAGACGTGGATGTTTGCCTAAGACTTTAAAAAGTACAGGACAGTAGAGCCTTAGGTTAGTAGCAGTGAAACTCAGTATTTTTGTTTAGCAGTTGAAGAGCCCACGGTGGCATGTGGCAAAGTTTTGGAGCCAGGTAGTGGTATGGGCAGGACTAGAACCCAGGACGCAGTGTAGCACTCCTCATCGCCAGCTATGCTGCTCCTCCTTGCAAGGATAGCAGAACAATTAACACGTGGTCTTGGGCTCTTCAGAGAGCAGCATGCTGGGGGGCTTTTGAGGACACCCAGGGAGAGAGTGGGCTTGGCAGGCTGCTGTTGCCGAACTAAGAGGTAATGCTGAGAGTATTGCAGTGTAAACTAAGAGGGGCCATCGGTGCAGATAAACTCCACTTTATGTGCATGGGGATAGAGGCATGGGTCCACTGGAAGCTTGACTGCCAATGAGCAGGCAGTGACAGACTCACTGTGCGCTGATCTTGGGGAACAGAGTCTCAGAGGAGCCTGGTGGGACCATAGGCTTGTTGGGAGGATGGGATGAGGCAGCTCTGCACCACAGGAGGCGGAGCATTCAAGGCGAAACTTTGTTGTAGGAAAACTCCAAGTGCTGGAAATGGCTCAAGGAAAGGTGTGGTTGGAGAAGCGAAGGTATGGGTGTGTGTGTGTTTGGGGGGAGGTGGAAGTGGGAGGGTCTGGGGTGAATGCCAGGCAGAGCACAAAGATGGAGGGGGCATTGAGGATGCAGGTCTGCATGGAGAGCACGTGTGTGTGCTTATGGGCGCATGCTTGATCTGTGTGTGCTCAGGGTCGCTGTGTATGAGGTTCCAAGGTAGGAGTCATGGAATGAAGTTAGAAATCTGAATTCTGGTCTTCAATCTTATTGCCAACAGTTGTGTGATCTCCAGCATGTCCCTGTCCTTCTCTGCGCCTCAATTTCTTAGTTAATGACTGGCCTTTCGGACCTTAGGCAGCCCTAACTTCTACCCTGGGGATGGCTGGTGGGGGTGTGGGGTGTGATGGGAGGAAGGGCATCCCTTTATGACCCTGTTTTCTGCCCACAAGACTGCCTCAGAGCTCCCTGTGTTTATTGGGAAAAATTTAGTGGTGTTCTTAGGAGCCCGCTTCTCTCACGCAAGCCAGAGCCCAAATTAATGCTTTAATTATCCTGGCAGCCTTCCCCAAGGCGCCATTCTCCACTTTAATTTTGGGAAACTTGTATATGTGATATTCTTCTTCCCTTGATCAGTCATCAGTCAGGCTGCAAACACGCCCTGGAGGCCAGCAGAGGACGTGAGTGATGGCTTCTGGAGCTGGGCACCTTCTCTCACCTTGAGAGGGGGTGGTTCCATGGCTGCTGCCCAAGAACAGGGATCCCTGGGACCCGGGAAAGCAGCAGAAGGGAACCCCTCTCCTCAGGGAGCCCCTCCTCCTCCCCTCAAGGCCTTCTCTCTTCTACTCCCTCTTCCCCTCCCTCCCTCCATAACTAAGGGAGGGTGGCTTATAGTGTCATTTGTCTCTGTCTCTGATGGAAACTCACGAAGACTTCTAGACTTCAGCTCACCAAGGAGTGAGACAGTATTCAGACTGTCCCTTTGCATCTTGGCTTACTGCCATCTGTTATGTGCTTGCATTAACCCTGATCCTTGGGGTGTCAGAGTAACCCTAAGACCACGGCCTGCATCTGCCAGTTTGGGGATGCTCAGAAATGCCCATGTTCTTTACTACACATAGTCCTTCTCCTTGTAAACCTGCAAAATAGAGACTTAAGGAATTCATTGATTAATTGAACAAGTGTTGTGTGGTGCCTGCCATTTACTACACACAGTGCGGGTGCTGAGAATATGGGGTGAACCTGACAAATGCAGCTCCTGATCTTTGGGAGGGAACCAGCTGGAGAGGAAAAAAGTAAATAAGCAGCTAAGCAAAATAATTATACATGGCGATAAGACCTATGAAGATAACAAATGAGACCTGATAGAGAAAAGCAGCAGGGAGGGGACTCTGGGGGTAGCATTTGCATTGAGACCCAAGGAAGAAGCTGGGGCAGAATTTCAGATGGAACGACAGGGGCTTTGGGGTGCCTTGAGGGAGATCTGGGCTCCTAATTGTCACACATTGGTGGCTGAGGGTGTGTTCACATGGCGGAGAGCAAATGAGCTGAGTCTTATCCTTGCAGCTTTTTGGGCTGAAGCTGTAAAGTCCGTGCAGGGTGCTGAGCCTGTAGCCATGTCATGGAATTTGGTAGGGCAAGACTTGTCCTATCTTGGACTCTACTAGGCTGAGAAATGTGATGGCCATAAGTTCCCTGCACCCCTAAAAGTGTGTATTTCTATATAAAGTGTTTGGTTGTTGCATCAGTTTCCTACAGCTGCTGTGATAAATAACCAGCATTTGGTGTCTAAAAGCAACAGAATTTTATTCTTTCACAGTTATGAAATTAAGGTATCAGAAAGGCTGAGTACCTGTCAGAGGTTCCAGGCAAGAATCTGTTGCTGCCTCTTCCAGCTCCTTGTTCCTGCTGGCGTTCCTTGGCTTGTGGCCAGTCACACCTGTTTCTGCCTCCATGGCCACAGTGCCCCCTCTTTTGTCTCTCCCTTATAAGGACAGTTGTGATCCCATTTAGGCTTGCCCAGACAATCCAGGATAGCCTCCCCACGTCTAGATACATAACTTAATTCCATCTGCATTATTTTCTTTCCTATAGAAGGAATATTTGCAGTTTCTGGAGATTAAAACATGAACATATTTGGGGGCTGATATCCAGGCTGCCCTCGATGTGATCGTAAAAGAATGAGGAGGTGGTGGTGAGGACTGACAGTGAATCTGTGCCTCGGTTGTACCTAGAGTATATAGTGCTTGGCAGTCTTCGAAACCCCAATGAATGCTGGCAAAATGATATCACAGGAACCTGCCCTCATATGTAGGCAATGTGCCTATATTTAGTTATGTTGGCAGTTCTGATATTTTAATTTTTCATAACATCTTAATCCTCTCATTCCCACGGGAGGATTTGACCAGCAGGAAAGAGGGATGAGAAGTTGGGGTGGCAGAAGCCCTGGGCCTTTCAGTTGCAGCATCTCTTTGTGTTTTTAATAAAAAGCCTCTGACAATGGTTGGTGAAAAGGGCACAGAGCAGTGGGAAACGAACACGTCCAAGCCAGTTGGGGCGAGCAGGGTGGGGGATGCCGCTTGCGGTTCTTCCGTTGACATTTACCGACTTCAGATCTGAGTTATTTATTGCTATAGTTTAAAAAATTGTGAACTTAAATAATTACAGGAGACAAGGTCTACTACATAAAGGGAGGAATAATGTATTTCCTAGATCTGTCAAACTTTAAGGTTTTCTACCTAGACGCTCTTTCTAGAAATATTGAATTTCTCTTTATTATTTCTGAAGTCAAACAAGAATAAATTTGAATAATTAATTCATGGTCTCTTCCTTTACCGCCTCCTCTGCCACTTGTTAGCATTGATATCATCTTAAGGTGCTGAGCAAGAAAAAATAGATCAGAGGGAGTTGGAGGAATGGCTCAGAGGGTAAGCACTCAGGCAAGCACTAAGTACCCACGTTCAGTTCCGCAGCACCACATAAGCCGGGCATGGTGGTGGACACCTGTAATCCCAGCACTCAGGAGGCTGAGGTAGGAGGATTGCCGTGAGTCCAAGGCCAGCCTGGGCTCCGTATGAGTTCAGGACCAGCTTGGGCTAAAGAGTGAGACTCAATCTCAAAACAAACAAACAAACAAACAAACAAACAAAAAAACAAAAAAGCTCAGAGAAGTGGCAGTGAATTTGTAGACAGCAGCTGAGTCACTAGCCTGACTTCTGACTTGTGAGTGGAGCTGGTAGTTATGATTGGAGGGTGAAGGCCCTTTTGGGGACCATGCCAATATCCCTTGTTCTCTGGTTGGCAAAACCTTCAAATAAAACCTCCTTGTTTGCTGGGATGTGGAATAGAATTCAGTGCTGCTGAGGGAGAGGAGCAGACAGGTTGTCCCAGGCAGGACCCGGAGCCTGTTCTCAACCCCGGGAGGCGGGGACAGACTTGGGTTGATCCTCGGTGCCCCTCGCAGTAACCTCTGCAGGCTTTGATCACACTGCCCCAGCTTCTGGCCGACTGCTGGTTATTGGTTGTGCCACTGTTTGCTGTATCATAGTTGTCAGCTACACATTTTGGAAATTAATAGGATGGCCAGCTGCTGGGCTTTTGAGGACTTGGTAGTTTCTTTCACTAACTTAGGAGGGCTAACAGAATACCATCTCCCTGGGGTCCTGCTTCTGAGAAGCCTGTATATACAGACATTTAATGGAAGCTTAAATGGGTCAGAGTCTGGGATATTACAAAGCCTGGCATGGGTCTAACTCCCAGAGAGCTCCAGTCTAATGGGAGAAACAGAGGAGTACCAAGCAGTCACAGTAGAGCAGGGTGGATGCAGGCTCCAGTGCTGATGATCTGAGGGCACAAAACCCAGAGTTGAGGGTTCTGGTGGAAGTCAGACCTTCCCTCAAGTCAAAACGATCACGTGGGTTTAGATAAGAGGAAAACATCCAGATACCAAGATTATCAGATGAGTGCACTCTCTCGAGAGGGTGATGTGCTTGCAGAAGTGTAGTAACTCTGCTGTGACTGTGATGTTGGGTGAGGGACAGCATGAGAAGTGGTGAGGTAAACCAAGCTTAGATCTTTTGGATGGGACATCAGGGAATTGGGTCATGAAATGGTTCTTTGTGCAAATAAACTGTTATTTCCAACACATTGTATTGGCTGAGCAGTCACAGGCCATCTATTTAGATTTAAAAGTAAAACCACGAACTTAACTCCACCAAAAGATCAGTGTCACCCCATGCTCATACTGCATCACTAAAGGAAGGTGATGGGGGTGTGTGGAAGGCA
>PVKB01001755.1:0-202876 GCA_004027205.1 Ctenodactylus gundi
CGCTGGTTGGTCCCGAGTTGAAAATGAGGGCAGAGGGACAAAGATTAGGAAAGCTGTCAGTTAATGATCAAGTTGAGGTTGATTATTGCTCTACCTCCTGGATTGTCACTAGAGTTGGCACATGGTGTCCGCGAGACTGAATTAAACAGGAGGCTTCCCAGTTGTCTGCTGGAGGTAAGGGCTGACAGCTGGTTGTGGGTCAGAGTTCTATGTTTCTACTTTGTCTGGTTCGTGTATATGTATGCTAACTGTCATCTGCTGTCAACACTGAAGGGTTTCGGTATAATCAGAGCTTGGTTTTCCCAGGGCCCAGTGGTGAAGGCCTATAACCCCCAACCTCTGGGAGGCTGAAGCAGGAAGATTACAAGTTTGAGCCCAGAACTTCGGCCTGGGCAATTTAGCAACTTGGCGAGACCCAGTCCTGAAATTAAGAAGCAAAAATTGGCCTGAGATAAGGTTCATTGCGAAGGCTCACTGCCCCTGATCTATGAAACAGAATGAACTTCAGTTTTCAATTTTGTGAAAAGTTAATATTGATTACTCTGCTTTTGAAAACCTTATTTTTATTATTGCGGTTGCTTCTTTTGCTTGGTTTAAGCCAAATAACGTCTCTGGAATTCATTTTTTTTTAAACTCATCCAGTGAGAGATTTATACAAGATGATAGCTATCTTGTAGCCCACATGATTTTTTTCTAGGAAAAAGTGAGTTCATTTTCCCCTCAAGTTTCATAGAAAAATCCTCTAATTCTCTTGACTTTAGTAGGTCTATAAAATTCTATAAAATTAACATTTGCATTAGAAAAGGCCTGGAAGACTACAAATTCGTTCCTAAGCAGTTTTTATTTATTTATTTATTTATTTATTTATTTATTTTGAGACAGGGTCTCGCTCTGTGGTCCAGGCTGGTCCTGAATTCACAATTCACTTCAGAGCCCAGGCTGGCCTTGGACTCACGGCAATTCTCCTGTCTCAGCCTCCCGAGTGCTGGGATTACAGGCATGAGGAATGGCTCAGCGGTTAAAGTGCTTGAGCAAGCGCTAAGCCAAGTGCTAAGTACCCGAGTTTGGTTCCGCAGCACCACTAAGCAGGTCTTTTTAAAGCACCCTTTCGGCGCTCTGCTCAGCAACCAGAAGACCTCCCAGTGACAGTGACCTGACATGCCAATGACCTGCCCTGCGGTTCCAAGACTTCCATAATCTCCCTTATCCTGCCCGATGCACCAGCTTTCCCTTCAATCCGAGTCACCTTAATCAGGGAGCGTCTTTTGTGGGATTCACTCATCTAGAATCTACCCATCTAGACGCTACCAATGCTTGGTTCTCTGCGTGCAGATTGCCATCCTCCTCTCCAAGACCCAGTCTGGATTGTAGTGACCCCACACACACCTCAGCAACACCTCCATTTACATTCAGCCAGGCTTCGTCTTCAGTATCCACCAGGCCCGACACGTGGCCAGGGTGTAGAGCATGAGCTGACCGCATGAAATCTGTCCGGGAGACGAGGTATTTGACTGGGTAATGATACTGTAACGTGACACACGACATGCTGTAAGTACCGAGTAGGAAACAAGTATCTTTAAAATCCACATTTAACAGGCTGGAGGAATAGTACAGTGGTTAGGATGATTACCTAACAAGCACAAGGCCTCAAGTCCCGTTCCCTGCACCACGTAAGGCAGTGTGTTGGTGCATGCCTGTAATCCCAACACTCATGACGGTGAGGCAGGAGGACCACCTCGAATTCCAGGCCAGCCTAGGATCCATTGTGAGCTCACGACCAGCCTGGACTACAGAGTGAGACACTAAACAACAGCAACAAAAATTATTCCAGGGCTGGAGGAATAGCTCGGCACTTAAAGCACTTGCCTCACAAGTTTAAGGACCTGAGTTGATTCCCCAGCACCACACAAGCTGGGTGTAGTGGCAAAAACTTGTAATCCCAGCACTCGGGAGGCTCAGACAGGAGTACTGCTGTGAGTCCAAGGGCACCCTGGGTTCCAGAATGAGACCCTAACTCCAAAAAAAAAGAAAGAAAAAGAAAAAAAGAAAGAAAGAAAGAAAGAAAGAAAGACCCACACTTAACCATCTCATTTAACTCCTGCATGTAATGAGTGGGATTTTAGACCTTTCTTTTCTTCAACCAAACTTTAAACTTCAGGAAAGTGGGTAAGTGTACTCTGACATGAAAAGCTCTAAGACTTAAACTATGGGCAAAGAGATGATTGCGGTGCTTTCTGTGGGGGCTGACATTGTCCGGCAGGCCTCAGGAATGATTTAACTTTAAAACGCCTGCTCTGTTGACTGTCTTTCCATTGATGAGGGTATTCAACTTATGCAGTGGTAAAAATTCAAGTGTAAAAACTGGCAGTAGTCCAAATAATTATCATCCATTAAAAAAAATAAAGTTGTTAGCTAAAGGTAAAAGTGACCTCTCTCTGCCCTTTAAGAAAGATGACCCTAAACATTTATTATTTATGGTTTTAAAAAATTATGGTAAAATATACATAAAATTCAACACTTTAACATTTTAAGGGCAAAACTCACTGGCATTAAGTCATTCATATTTTTATGCAGCCATCACTGCCATTTCATCTTCAAAATTCTTTTTTTTTCTTGAGATAGAATCTCGCTCTGTAGTCAAGGCTGGTCCTGAACTCACTATGGAGCTCAGGCTGGCCTTGGACTCAGAGTAATCCTCCTGTCTCAGCCTCCGAAGGACTGGGACTATAGTTATGCACCATCACGCCCTGTTTATGTGGTCCTGGGGAATCAACCCAGGTACTCAGGTGCTTTAACCGCTGAGTCATTTCTCCAGCCCCCATCTCCAGAGTTCTGTCTTTGTAAACTCAAACTCTCTACTCATTCAGCCCTAACTCTGAACACTCGTCTGCCCACCCTGCACCTGCCATTCTACTCACTGTGCTTGTGAATGAATCTGTAAGGACCAGGACATTGGGCAAGTGGAGCCGTACCACACTTGTCCTCTTGTGACTGACTTAGTTATTTCACTCCATAGCATTTTCAAGATACCTCACTTTGTTATGTTATAGCATGTATCATAATTTCATTGTTTTACAGCCAGGTGTGGAGATCTACATCTATAACTTAGAGTTCAAGCTCAGGCTGGGGGACTCAGAAACTCAGTGACAGCCTGTCTCAAAAAATAAAATGGGCTGGAGGGGTAGCTCAGTGTGAAGGCCCTGGGTTCAATCTCCAGAGCCATAAAAAAACAAAAATAAAAAAGAATTCTATTGCTTTGAAAGGCTGAATAACTGTATTAGTTTCTTTCTCACTGCTGGCACACAACTAAAGGGAGGAGAGGTTTACTCAGCTCACAGTTTAAGAAGGTCTCAGTCCACGCACGGTGGCCAAGAGTGGTGGAATCACACGGCCGCGGAACAGCTGGGGAGAAGCTGTTCATCCACTGGCAAGACGGGAAGGAAAGAGTGGAAGGGCAGAGGTGGCGAACATCCCGCTAGGTGGCGCATGTCCTGCTAGGTGGCGTCTCTGTGACCTGTCATTTCAGGCCAGGCCCCACCTCTTCACAGCACAGGAAATCAATGGCTTAACTCCCATGATTGAACCTCCTTTCAAGCCTAAGGCATTTGAGGGATATTCTAGATCCAAACCACAACAGTAGTCTCCATTAGGCTTATGTGACAATGTTTTTCTCCATTACATGTGCTGTTTTTTCCGATTTTTGTCTTTCCGCAGCCTTATCTGCAGAATCCCGCCTACACATCTAGGATGGGTAGGTGGAAGATCTGCCAATCCCCTCCCCACATAATCCAGGAAGAGGTGACAGTGACTGCCCAGAGTGACGAGCAGTAAAAACGTTCAGCTGTTGCCATGGTTTTGAAGACAAAGCCTTAGAGGTATGTCTAGCATGTGGTCGATAGGCCACTTAACTTCTTTTCTAAAATGTTGTAACACATAAAAAATAAAGTAAACTTTGTTATTATACACATTAACTCTAGAGCCGGAGGAATGGCACAGTGGTTAAAGCGCTTGCCTACCAAGCACAAGGCCCTGAGTTTGATTCTCCAGCACCACATAAACTGGTGGTGCATACCTGTAATCCCAGCATTCAGGAGGCTGAGAAAGGAGGATTGCAACAAGTTCAGGGCCAGTCTGGGATACGCAGTGAGTTCAGGACCAGCCTGGACTACAGAGTGACACCTTGTCTCAAAAAACAAACACATCAACCCTATTACATATTTTATATGAGCACTAAGAACATTCCTTTTCACTGAATATGGTCCATGCGACCCAAAATATAGACCACTCCTTAAATATTAGCTGACTGATCAGACTGAGTTGTGAGAGAGCGTCACTGACAACGCAAACTTTTTAGTCTAAAAGACCAAAAGGACGGAACTGCCCTTTCCTCACACCACTTACACTATTTCCTGATTTATTTATTCATTTTAGTGGTACTGGAGGCTTTATTTATTTTTGTGTTACTGGAGATTAAGGCCAGGGCCTGCACTCTGAGTCATATTCCCAAACCATTTTTATTTTTCATTTTGAGACAAGGCCTCACTAAATCTCCACATTGCCCAGGCTGGGATTGAATTTGTGATCCTCCTGCCTCTGTCTCCCAGAGGGTTGGAATTACAGGCCTGCACCACCCATCCCAGCTGGTGGGGGGGAGGGGAATCGAACCTAGGCCTACTACTCAACCACACCCCTAGCTCCTGTATTCTTTTGTTAGCTTCTCTTGTGGAGATCCAGTCTCCCCCACCATTGAGACAGTCTCCTCTCTAGTCCAGGCTGGTTCTGAACTCCTTACGTAGCCCAGGCTGACTTCAAACTCCTATCCTCTTGCCTCAGCCTCCTGATTGCTAGGATTACAGGCATGTGCAACCACACTCGACTTACATGTGCTGTGGAATTGAACTCAGGGTCTTGCACTTGCAAGGCAAGTGTTCTGTTGTGCTATTTTTTTTTTTTTTTTTTTTTTTTTTTGCCTCCAAGTCTACATTTTGGACACACAGTAGTCTCTTGAGCACTAAATAGAAGAGACTTATATATTTATTTATTTATAGACAGGTTCTCCCTCTGCAGTCCAGGCTGGTCCTGAACTCACTAGGAGCCCAGGCTGGCCTTGGACTCACCACAATCCTCCTGTCTCTGTTGCTGGGATTACAAATGTGCACGCCCGGTTTATGTGGTGCTGGGGAATCGAACTCGGGTACTTAGTGCTTGACTCCGCTGAGCCATTCCTCCAGCCAAGGAGCCTCTCATGTTGCTGCTGATGGGGGCTGGAGCCTGGGATGCGCAGAGGTGAGGTGGAAGTCTTGGCCCCAGGCCAACGGGTAGGCATGAGGTAAGCAGGATCAGAGTGAGGAGCGGGGCCCAGAGAAGAGCCCCTGTAGTGTGAACGGGCTGCGAGGAGGTCGGGCAGTGGTTGATGAGGAGCAGAGAACTATCAGACGCGCAGACCAGTCAAGGAGGACCGCAACTCGAACACTGTCCAACTTCTACAGAAGAGATCCTTGTGGGTTTTTTTTGTTTTGTTTTGTTTTTTTGTTTTGTTTTGGTTTTTTTTTTGAGACAGTCTTGCTCTGTTGCCCAGGTTGGCATCCATCTCATGGCAGCCATCTTGCTTGTCTCCCAAGAGCTGGGATTATGGGCATATGCTACCATACCAAGCTCACTGTGTTCTTGGGGTCATGTCTGCGAAGAAGTGAATTTTGGGTAAGAGGGAGACAAGATAAAGGATGGGTATGACTTCTGGCACTAGTGGAGAGGTATGAGCACTAATTAATTGGTGGGAAACTGTCGTAACAGTCTGAAACCACAGAGATTGCAGTTTTGATAGCTTTTCTAGGCCTTGAGGATGACACAGGTGAATCAAATTCTATCAAGAATGGGGGCTGTATGAAACTTCAATGGACTAGGCCTGAAAACCTGACAGGCTGAAGTACACACAAGGGCAGAAGTGATGTAAATTCAGTACTTTCAAATTTATACTGGGCTACAGCTTCCCTGAATCACTGTGATGCAGGCTATCCAGACTGAAATAAAACCCAGCTGGTAATGGAATGCTTGTATCTCCAGACAGGAGACAGAAGGAGACAAAAATCTTTTCCTGAAAATATCATTCTGCATCCTTAAATTATTTCTGTGCATTATTTTTAATCTAATTTCCTACACAATCCTTATAGACAAGACAACATGCAAAGTACCATTACAAAACAGGGATCCTTCTTGTGAAGACCCACAGGTATTCTATACAGTAAAAGTATCAGGAATACTTTCCTTAAAACAATTATGCTAACTGGGTTTAAATCTAGCTCATTTGTGGAGTATAAGCAAGCTGTATATAAAAAAGAACACTCTCAAGTGTATAGTCCAGAGAAAGTGAAAAAATTAAATGAAGCATCCATCTTCAGAATTAGAAAAAATGGTAAATTAA
This sequence comes from Ctenodactylus gundi, assembly GCA_004027205.1. Taxonomy (NCBI): domain Eukaryota; kingdom Metazoa; phylum Chordata; class Mammalia; order Rodentia; family Ctenodactylidae; genus Ctenodactylus; species Ctenodactylus gundi. The sequence continues at coordinate 6,422 of PVKB01001755.1, forward strand.
ATATAAAGTAGAAAAAGGGTAAAAGAAAAAGGAAGACTGGGAGAATAAAAATAAATGATATCGAAACACATGTGGACAGTGTACATTTTCAACAAATAAGTTCTCTGAGAAGACTAAAAAAATTGATAGTCCACCAGAAAGACGAGCCAAGAAAAGACAAGAAGGGTGTATTAGTCGGGGTTCCTCACAGAGTTTCAACTAATAGATACAGACACAAGAGATTTATTAAAGAATTGGCTTGTGCAACATGGCAGCTGATGAGCCTTACAACAGGGTGTCTATAGCCTAAAGACCAGGCTCAGTCCAAGTCCAAAGACTTCAGAATCAGGGAAGAAAATGGTGTAACTCTCAGCTGGAGGCTGAAAGCCTGAGAACCTTGAGGGAGGCCAACAGTGTAAGCCCTGTACGACACAAGGGAGGATCAGGAGGCATGGACTTACAATGCCCAAGGCAGGACACCTGCACGTGCCAGCCTGCTAGGCAAGTCACCAACATGCCTTTCTGGATTTCTTCCCTCATGGCCCTCAGCTTATTGGACACATTGACGGACTGAGAGGGGCTCTTCCCCACCTGGTGCCTTCAATCTCCTTTGGAAACACGGCAGACACACTGAGAACAATTCTTTTCCAGGTTTCTTAATGTAGTCACATTGACACCTAAAACAAACTTTCACAAAGGCAGAAATTACCAGCATGAGGAAGGGAAAAGGAGGCTGGGGACACAACTCAGTGGGTACAGTCCTTGCCTAGCAAGCACAAGACCCTGAATTCCATTCCCCAGTACCACCCAAGCTGGGTGTGGTAAACTGGGTGTGGTAGTACATGCCTGTAATCCCAGAACTAGGCAGGCTGAGGCTAGGAGACTGCCTGGACAACCTGAACTACCGAACAAGACCCTGTATTAAAAAAGGGAAAGGGGACATTTGTATACTTCCGAGATATTCCCTAGGCCATGAAAGAATATTCATCCATGCCAATACATCTGAGAATTTAGACCAGGTGTGTCCAACCTGTGGCTTACTGGTTTTTTTTTTTTTTGTCTTTTTTCTTTTCATTTTTAGAAGAAGCAACTGTTTGGGCCATACACAAAGTATGTAATATACTTAATGTACATATATGAACATGTAGACTTTTTAAAACATTCATCATAATATAAAAAATGAAGGACAAAAAATAGTGGGCCACAGGTTGGACACACCTGATTTAGATGAAATAAATAAATTCCCAGAAATACTAACACTGACATAAGAAGATATAATCTGTAACTTAAAATGTACCTGGGGAAAAATAAAAAATAAAATGTGCCCCTCAAAAAATCACTTCAGAAGTCAATCTTATCAAGTTATTAGCTAATGAAGTGTAATTCCAATCATCGAAAACTCTTCTGGAGAATAAAACAGGAAGGAGCACTTTCTAATTTACTCCATGACACCAGCCATCGGCTGGTCACCACAAAATAAGACACTGAAAAGGAAGGTGAAAGCCAGTTTCATTATGGACACAAATACAAAGATCCTACAGAAGAGTGTAGCAAACAGAACACAGCAATACTGTATTACAACCTAGTTGGGTTTACATTAGGCAAAGATTCACTGTAACAGTAACATAAAGTTGAAAAACTCCTGAATGTGTACGCGAAAGTTAAAAGGTGCAAATACCTTTGGCTTATTATTATTATTATTTTTTTTTTGTATTAAGGATCAAGCCCAGGACCTTCACACTGAGCTACAAGCCCAGCCTATTTTCCTTTTTAGATATTGAGATAAAGTCTCATTAAGTAAGTCACCAGGTTGTCCAGGTTGGGCTCAAACTTGCTATCCTCCTGCCTTACTCTCCCAGTTCTGGGATTACAGGCCTGGCTACCTGTGACTTATTTAAAGTACAGTGAATTCTATGTGTCTGCATTAAGTCAAACCCTAAGTACCCGAATTAGATTCCCTAACACTACATAAGCCGGGTGTGGTGGGGCACGCGTGTAATCCCAGCACTCGGAAGGCTGAGACAGGACTGCTGTGAGTCCAAGCCAGCCTGGGCTCCAGGGTGAGATCAGACCCAGTCTGGGCTACAGAGAAGACCCTGTCTCAAAAAAAAAAAAAAAAAAAAAAAAAATCTGTCAGCATTTATTAAGAAAACTACGTATCACCAAATCACAAATTTGTCTTGATTTTCTGGGTAACTGCATTTTGGAACTATGCCTTCTTTTCTTCTGGGGCTAAGCAGCATGGAGTCCAATTTTTAATCCACCATGTTTTACAATTACATAAGTTATTAGGTTAGCTTAACTACTCTTTTTTTGGTTTCTACTTAAAACTCATACCAATTTATGCCCCCCAAATTTTCCAACCACTTTTTTTTTTCTTTTTTTTCTTTTTTTCTTTTTTTGCTTTTCTGAGACTACGTCTCACTCTGCAGTCCAGGCTAGTCCTGAACTCATCACGTAGTCCAGCCTGGCCTCAAACTCACGGCAACCCTCCTGCCTCAGCTTTCCGTGTGCTCCTATTCAAGGTATGCGCTACCACTCAGCTGTCTGAATTCAGGGCGTTGTGCTTGCTGGGCAAGCCCTCCAACTAACCACTGCGTTCTTCATCCGCCTCTGTTTTGTTAGTCTCACGGCCGACTTTTTAGTCCTAACATGCTCATGGGAATACAGTCAGGTCTGGTCTGAACTTGTTCCTGCTTTTGTGGACCTGGAAACAGCACAGGATTAAGAAGCAAGCAGATTTTTGAATCTTGGAACATGTATAACCCATGTGACCTTTAGCAAACTGTTTAACCCCTTTTAGCCTACCTTCACATGTAAAATAGTACCTGGAAGGATTCTCTAGGAATCTGAGGTGTTTTCTGTAGAGCACTAACGCATTACTCAAATACAGATTAATAATAATCATTTGCCACTCGCTGGCTGACAGCTCTTGGAAATAAATTCTCAATATACTCCTAAGCTTATCTGGATGACTATATGTCAACATATATACACACACATACAGTACTTAAAACATAAAACTCCTCAGCTTTTATTCCTTCAAAACCTTTCAAACAGAAAACCCTTTCTTAACCATTTCTGCCTATTAAAAATGTGACTTTTTTCCTCCTCAGCCCTGAAAATTAAAGCCAGAGCTTTCGCACTAACTGTAACCCCACACCTGCTTGTTCTTTACCGTGACACACGGCCTCAGCAGTCACTACGTTGCCTGGGATTAGCCTGCCCTTGCAATCTTCCTGCCTCGGCCTCCTAGAGTGCTGGGATTACAAGTGTGTACCCACACACTGGGCCCTAATGTTACGGTTTTGGATTACTTTCCTAATTTTGTCGTTGCTAGTAGTTTCGCCCTTCTCAAAGGTCTCTGGAAGCTGCCTACTTTGGCTCTCCCCATCGTCCTGGCTGCTTTCGGGGGGGGGGGGGGGTCACTGTTTCTGCTCTTCTGTCTGCCCTTCGATGTCCCCGCGCGATCATCACGGCCGGCTCCCATCAACTGCCCCGGGGACGGCACAAGCGTGCTGGAACCCTCGGGCGGCGGCGGAGGGTCGCGCTGCGTCCTTGTCGCTGCTGTTGTTGCTCGTGATTTACTTCTAACCCGGCCTGCCCCGCTGCAGCTCGGCGCGCGGCACCCAGAAATCGTCGCCCCCCGCGTGGGTTCCCGCGCGAAGGCTGCGCCGCCTTCCGGGCGGGGCGCCCGGGCGTCGGTCTTTCCCCGGACGATGCGGGTTTTGCAGCGATGCTGTCGGCGGCGACCGGCGACGCCACGTGGGAACGCGAGAAGCGCGGCAGAGCCGGGTCCGGGACGCGTCGACGGCCGCGGGGATGCCCGCGCACTGGCTGGGTGTCCGGAGCCGCCGCGCTGCGCGTCGGGGCCGCCTCCCCCAGGCCGCCCCGCTCCGCTCCGCGGGCGCACGTGCCCTCCCGCGGCCCAGCTCCCGCCGGCAAGGCGGCCGCGGGCCTCTGCCCGCCGCCACGTCCCCTCGGCCACGGACACGCGGGCCGCCCCAGACCGGCCGGCCGCGACGCGGGCACCCGGGCCGCCGGCAGGTGACGCCGCCGCCGCCGGGCCCGCGCATGCGCGCCGCGCCGCCCCCGCCCCCGCCGCGCCCGCGCCCAACGCCCCCGCCGCGGCCCGCGGGCCATGGAACCCGCCGAGGCCGGCGCGGTGCGAACGCTGCCGCCCGCGCGCCCGGGCGCCGCCGCCCCGTGAGCCCGGCCCGCCGGGTCGGGCCGCTCGCCGCCGCGCGCCCCGCCCGGTGCCGCGCGTGCGCGCCGCCGGCGCCCGAGAGCGCGAGTGAGGGGTGGGCCACCGCGACGATGCCGCGGGGCCGGCCCCCGAAGTCCCGGGACGGCGCGGCGCGCGGCGACTCCGGTAAGGCCCTCGGCGACCGGCCGCCGAGTCCCCGGATGGGCGCGGGGGGCGCCGGGAGCGGCGCGGCGGCGGCGGCCGCAGCGCGAGCGGACGGATACGGGCGCCGCGGCCGGCCCTTCCGCGCTGGGCCTACTTTCCGGGCCGCGGCGGCGTGGGCGGGCGGCGCTCTCCTCCCCCGCGCGGCCCCTTCCTCCGCGCCCAGCCCCTCCCGCCGCCGCGGCCCGCGCCGCCCCGTCCCCCGCCCTCGGCGCGGCCGCGCGCGGAGGGCCACGGCGCGGGCCGGCGGCCTGCTGCCCTGCGGGGCGCGGCGGGGCGGCCGCCTCCCGCCGCTGCCGGCCGGGCGCGGGCCTGCGCGGAGCCGAGCCGCCGGCGCCGTCGGCCCTCGGGGCCGGGCCGGGCGGGCGCGCCCGGGAGGCGCCGGAGAGCGTTTCTGTGGGTCGCCTTGCCTCGCGATCACTTTGCCGAATTCGTGGAGTGACGCGGACCTGGTTTCACCGGCAGGCAGAAGTGCGCCGCTTGGAAAGTCGGCAAGCCGGTGACAAAAACACCTTTGTCTTTGGCCGGTCGCGGGAGACTCGTTATCCCCTCCCCCAGGGTTCGGGGAGAGCGACCAGATTTCAGGGCTCGGGGAAAATGGAGGCGCGGCCTCGGCGCCCGCGTCGGGCGCTGCAGCTACCCGACGCCCGGCCCTCCGCTGCCACGGCCTCCCTTGTTTTTGAACTTGGCGGTCCTTGTGCCCCAGCCCCGTCGAGTCCCGGGCTGACAGGCCTGCACCCCCACCGGCCTGCGCCTGTGTCTGGCCTTGGGAGATGCCTGCCAGCAGTTACTCCGACCTCCGTGGCGATAAACGGCCCCCCATTCGTTCAATGGGGCGGTCTCGGCCAGGTTTGCCCTTTACAGACCAGGAGGCGATGGGATCTGCGCAATTTAGGAAGAAGACATAGGGCACTAGAAGTTACTGCTGGCGCTGCTCTCGGCAGAGTTAACAGGTGTGGTGCAAGTCAGGGACACACATGGACTAGGATAATGACTTTCCAGAATTTACCGGCGGCTTCTCTGGTCTTTATCCCCTCTCCTGGTTGCTCTGGCCTTGGCCTTACTTTGTTCGGTGTTTGCTTCTGTTAATATGCCCTGTAAGAATGAGTAAAGGTGCGGCGTCACTCAGCCATGGGAGGGCAGCCCGCCTGGTGGAGGCAGGCCTAGTGCAACATGGCTGGAGGCTGGGAAGGTGGTCCTCACCCAGTATCCCTGTCTGTCTACAAGGAATCACTGCCTACTCAGGTTTGCAAGCCCCGCATCTAGGAATAATTTTAACAGTTGTCTTCTGTACGTTTCGTGACTTAAGTCTTACAGCTTTTTCCCACAACTGTTGGTAGGCCGCCTCACCCTTCCCTCTCTGGGGTGGAGCCGCCAGTTGGTCCCTGCTAGGCCAGGCCTCCTTAAATCCATCACTGACAGAGCAGAGGATCTCATCAAATGTAACCTGTCACATTCCGATTAAAGCTCCCTGGTGGGTTCCCCCTACAGAAGACTTCCACCAGTCTCACGGCCCGCGTGCTCCAGAACCCTCTTCGGATTTAGGGGTCCTCACCTCTGTCTCTCTGCTTCAGCTTTCAGTCTGTGTGTGTGGATGCCACGTGTGTTTTTGTTGAGACCCTGGCTACTTACCTCTTTTCTGAAACATCATCTCCTTTTGTTTCTCTGTGGCCATCGGTGCTGCAGCTTTTTCAGAGACACTCCTCTCAGGCCTCTACAGGTAACTTATCCAGCTTTGTGGTCGTCATTCTCCACCACAGTGGTTCTCAAAGTGTGGCTCACGCACCCCTGTGGATTCCCTGAGGTACTTTAAAAATATCCGCAAGATAAATGTTTTTAATAATGATGCTCCTTGGTTTTCTCCTTTAGTTGACATTTGGACATAGTTGTGACCGTAGCTGTGACTGCTATACTGACCTGTCCGGAGGAGTCAAGGTGGTAGGTAGTGTGCCACACGGAGGCTGTTGTCTTTCTGTATCTCAGAACAGAGTATTGCAGCAGGGAGAATGCAGAGGCAGATAGGATAATACAACTGTTTTCTATTAAACCAGGCATTAAAAAGATTTATAAAAATAAATACTTCTTTCTGGGTGTGCTGGTGCATGGCCGTATTCTTGATATGCCAGGAGGCTTAAGCTGGAGCCCAATGTCAAACTGAGTGAGACCCCGAGGATGTAGTTCTGTGGTAGAATGCCCCTAGCTTTGACACTCCAGTTCTGCAAAACAAAACCTCCCCAAAACTCTATATTTTTCATGAAGTATGTATTTATTGAGACAGGCTATTTCTCTGCAGCCCAGACTGGTACTGAACTCACTATGCTGCCCAGGCTGGCTTTGAACTCAAGGGCAGTCCTCCTGTCTCAGCCTCTGAGTGCTGGTATTGCAGGTGTGCACCATCATGCCTGGCTTATGTGGTGCTGGGGAATCGAACTTGGGTGTAACACTTGAGTTAGCGCTTGCAAGCACTTTAACCACTGAGCTGTTCCTCCAGCCTCTCATTTAAATTTCTAGTAGAGAAAATACAACCTATGTGAACTGAAGGTTGTTTAAGGCCTCAGTAATATTTGAGTAATGTGTCTCCCAAGACCAAATGTTTGAGGCCCACTGCTCGTCAGTTGCTCTCACCAATTTCCCTCATAATCTGAAATAGTTGTGTCTACTTTTTGTCACCCCATTATAATTTTATTTCTAAGAAAATCCTGCAAGATATGTAGGGCTTTATACAGAGAAGGGAAGTGGGACCCATGGTGATTCAGAAGGCCTATCCATATAGTAAGTCCAGGACACACATTTCATTGTTGTCTTAATAAATGCAGAGCCCTTGGCTCGGATGAATCCATCTGTTCAGCAAATATTTTAAGCATTCACTGTGATATGTGGGCACTGTGTAAGGTGCTGGATGCACAGTTAAACCAGAGACTCGATCTCCACTGGACTTAAGCCTAGTGTGGGAGTATAGAAACACCATGCAGCGGCAGCAGGCCCTTGGAGTGCGGCTTCTGCCAGAAAATGTGAACACTGAAACTCAGGCAATGAGAATAGGCCTATGCCAGCAGATTTCTTGAAGGGAGCATAACGCAGAAGTAAGGAAAGTTTCACCTGAAGGTAGAGAGGCTGGCGTTTATTGGGCTTGACATATCGTTATATTACAAGTATTAAGGCTGTTGGCATTTCTGCGACGTCCCTAAGTTTTGGTTAGATTTCTTTCTTTCTTTCTTTCTTTCTTGCTTGCTTGCTTGCTTGCTTGCTTTTTTTCCTTTTTTTTTTTTTTTTTTTTTTTTTTTTTTTTTTTTTTTTTTTTTTTTTTTTTTTTTTTTTTTTTTTTTTTTTTTTTTTTTTTTTTTTTTTTTTTTTTTTTTTTTTTTTTTTGAGGCAATGACTTGGTCTCTAGTCCAGGCCAGTCCTGAGCTCATTATGGAAGCCAGCTGGCTTTGAACCCATGGCAGTCCTCCTGCTCCTGCCTCAGCCCCCTGATTGCTGGGATTACAAGGCACACTTCACGACACCTGGTTCATGTGGTGCTGGGGCACTGAACTCAGGACCTGGCACTTGCTAGGCAAGGGCTCTAACTGCTATGCCATTCCTCCCACCCCATAATTTATTTTTATCTTGATTAATTTCAAGATATTTTCTCAGATATTCCTCAGTAAGGTTGGCTTGCTTTCCAAACATTGAAGCCTTTTAAAATTACCTTTATTTCTTTGTATTCTCTTTCCCCCTCCTTCTCCTCCTCCTCCTCCTCCTCTTCTTGTTCCTCTTCCTCTTCCTTTTTTTTTTGAGACAAGGTCTTGCTCTGTAGCCCAGGCTGGTCCTGAACTCATTGGCATATCCCAGGCTGGCCTTGAACTCATGGCAGTTCTCCTGCCTCAGCCTCCTGAGTGCTGGGATTACAGGCTTGCCCACCACACCCAGTTTTATGAGGTGCTGGGGAATTGAGTTTAGGGCCTTACTGCTTACAAGTCAAGTGTCTTAACTGCTGTGCCATTCCTCTTTAAAAATTACCTTTTTTTTAAAAAAAGGAAAACAGATTTCTTTTTAATTACAGCATTGTCTTAAAACATACCTTGAGTTATTTTCATCATTTGAAATTTGCTAAGCCTTGTTTCATATTTTGTGGTCATATTTTGTAATGTTCCATGTGTACTTTAAAAGAATATGCACTTATTATCTGTTTTACCTTTGCTTATTGAGAAAAATGTTATTTTCTGTTACTTATATTTGGCCATTGTAATAGCTGAATATAAGTATCCTGTGGTTTTGATTACACTTTTCTAGTAATTAAGGACGTAGATACCTTTTTGTGCATATTTGTTTTCTCTTTATATGTTTTTGGGGAAATGTCTTCAATTTTCTGTTCAATTTTTATTATTTTATTTTATTTTTTGAGACAGGGTCTCCCTCTGTAGTCCAGTCTGGTTCTGTACTCATTATGTAGCCCAGACTGGCTTGGAATTCACAGCAGTCCTCCTGCCTCAGCCTCCCTAGTGCTGGGATTACATTCTGGCTTGAAGCAGGCGTCGTGCTATCCCAGAACCATGGTTGAAGAGACTCTTCTTTCCTGGTGGAATGGTCTCGGCACTCTTGTCAAAAATCAGTTGGTAGATTGAGGGTTTATTTTAGGATTTGAGTTCCATACCACTGATCTTTATGTCTGCTTTCATGCCACTGTTTTTGTGTGTAACTATACTTTATACTAGGCTGTATGAAATATGTAACCGTTGGAATGGAAATTGATGTATGGACTAATTAAAGTCATCTACCAAATCGGGACACTTGTCATACTTAGGAAACGCTGCTTTTGCACATTTTAAGGAAATACGTAATGATGTGTCACCCCGTGCAGCGAGCAAACCAAGACCTTAATGCTTGTTATGTTAATCACTTTGAAAATGTTTAACAGAGGACATTCAGTTGATAGGTTAAAAATGTAAAGTACATAGTCGTGAAAAAAGACAACTGCCCTTTTTGGCAGTATTCTCTTCCTCACTGAGAGACCATCCAATATTTCTGTCCTGGGAAAAAGACAAAAGTTCTGATTTGCTTTAAGGAGATTATGAATAAGTACGAAGGCTCATTATTATGGAATATAGTGCATGTATGTCTAACCTCCATGCCCCTAGCCTTGTGGAGCAACTCTGGAGAGGAGGAGTGCCCCAGATGTTTCCTGGGCTGACAGTGGTAATGAGCAGCTGATGGTGAGTCATGGCTTGCTACCTGGGGCAGGAGTTGGCAGGATGTTTTCCTATAAAGCACCATATGTAAAGGATTTAATTATTATTGGTCACATGAGCTCCTGTGCACCCAGATGTGCTGTTGTAGTCATGTAAGAGCTGCAGCAGGCATTGCGCAAACATTTAATGAGTATGATGGTGATCAGGGAAATTTTGTTTACTGAGATGGTTGGACCAGGGCTGGTTAACCTGTCTCTGTGAAGTCAAGAATATGATAGAAGTTGTACAACACACGTATGTATGTATGTATGTATGTATGTATGTATGTATGTATGTATATATTTAGAGATAGAGTCTTTCTGCGGCCCAGGCTGGTCCTGAACTCACTGTGGAGCCATCCTCCAGCCTCTGCCTCTCAGGTGTTGAGGTTGTACACGTGCTTACCACGCCCAGCTTTTTTTTGTTGTTGTTGTTTTTATGTGGGCTGGGGAATGGAACTCAGGCCTTGCACTTGCTGGGCAAGTGCTTTAATAACCTCTGTGTTGTTCCTCCAGCCCCCAGCTCATTATAGCACTGTAAAGTAAGTTATATTGATAGTTAGCGTGCAGAGAAGAATAGCAATTGTGAGGTCAATGAATTTTCAAAAAGAGAACTCACTCATCTGATTAGTGCCCTGATTAAGAAATAGGGCACTAACAGCATCCCAAGAAGCTGTCATTTCTGCTCCATCTCAAGCAGCGCTCGCCCAAGACAAGCCACTGTTCTGACTTCTGATGGCATACATCAGTTTTGCCTACTTGTTGAAAATTTTTTTAAAGTTAAAACATACAGAAATATCCTTTTATGTCTGGTTTCTTTTGGTGAATGTGTCCAGTTCACCCAGGTTTTTGCAGAGAGTAGCATTTTGTTCTCATTAATTGACAGTATTTCATAATCTGAACTTCTCCGATGTATTTATCCATGCTATGTGGGAGAGCATTTGTGTTGTATATAGTTGCTACCTGTTGCAAACCGTGTCACTGTGCATGTCTTAAGATTGACTTTGGTGCACATATGTATGTGTTTCTATTAGTGAGATAACCTAGACTGAGGAGAAGTGCTTGGCTCAGAGGTTTGCATGGGTTTGGCTGTGCTATGCCATGCTTTCCCGGTATGGCTGTAGCAGTGTTCACTCTCCCTGACAGTATGTGAGATTTTCAGCTACGCTGCAGCCTTATCAGTATGATACTGTCCAAATTTAGCCATCATAATGGGTGGCACTTTACTTTTTTAAAAAGTACTTAAATAATTTCACATGTATTACATAAATTGGACCTTCACAACAATCTTGTTAGTAAGAAAGAATAATTTTCCTCTTTGGATGAAGAATCAGGTTCAGAGGAGGATTGTTTAATTTGCTAGAAACCAACAACTAATAACCTGGCAGGTCCGAAATAATCTTCAGGGTTCCTGGTTTAACCATCCTGTGCCCATCAGCGTATTTCTGTGTGTGACACGTATTCATATTTCAGTCTGTAGGAACCTGCTTTACAAGGCACATGTGTGTTTTATTGAGAGAGGGCTGGCTATCAGAAGGGGCTGTCCTCTGTAACACACACTTTAACGTTCTTGCTCTAAGAGTAAATGTATTTTGTTGTGTCAGTGCTAACATAGGCTGTGTGTTTGTAGAGCTGAGACAGAGAATGATGGCAGTAAGCAGTACCAGAAACTACGCTATGTATTGAAAATTGTTTTTCCTGTCGTAAGAGGAAGTGCCACCCTGCGCAGCACACTGCTAGACGATTGTTCAGAAGGCCTATTAGTTTCAGAAAGGTTTCATTTTGCTGTGATTTAACATATGAAGAGTTTATCAAACTTGGGTAGTGTCTGTTTAGTACCTGAATATATGTTTATCTGAGTTTGAAGTCTCCTTAGAAATAAAAACTTGGGCTGGAGGAATGGCACAGCAGTTAAAGGGCCTGGGTTGATTCTCCAACACCACATAAGCTGGGTGTGGTGCCTTACACCTGTAATCCCAGCACTCAGGAGGCAGAGTCAGGAGGATTGCCATGAGTTCAAGGCCATTCAGGGCTCCATAGTGAATTCAGGACCAGTCTGGGTTACAGAGTGAGACCCTGTTAAAAAAAAAAAAAAGCAATATAAACTTACAGGTAATTAAGTGGCTATTGATGTACTTTAGCAATAATGAGAGGGAAATGAAGCAACGTGAGACATGAAATAAGGACTTTGAAACACTGACACAGAGGTGTTGACAACACACCTGGATCAAGGTAAACCTGCTCCTGGGAAACTCTGGCTGTAAGACTGTGAGTGAACTGACATTCATAGGAACTGTATGAGTTTTTTTTTTTTAAGTAGTTTCATATGTATTATATAACAACTCTGTTAGTAGTTTGACAGAATTATTATCCTCTTCTTTGAATGGAGAATCAGGCTGTCTTTAGCTCTGTGTCAACGGTTGTATTTCATATGATTTATCATGGTGAATGCCAGTGGTTTGGAATATAATTGTTTCATTGAAATTACTCAGGCTTTTGACAATAAAGTATTTTGACTTGGCTCTCAATTGAATATTTTGCTGAAATGACATACAGTCTTAGGCTTATACATTGGCATAAAAATATTAAAATTCACCTTTATGTACTGTCTTTACACAGGATACATGTAGACGTACCTTAGTATGAGCAGTACTATGATAAACATAGGCATGCAGGGCTGCGGGAAAGCTGGCTCCTATAGTAGTTCTATTTTGATTTTTGTTGGAGAAACCTCCCAGGCATGTCCAATTGTCGGCCTGTGGGTTTTTTTTTGCCCTTCATTAATTTTTTTTTTAAATCATATTGCATATACACAGTATAGTATCATCAGCCATAAAGAAGAATGAAATCCTATCTTTTGCATCAAAAGGGATAGAACTTAGGAAATTAGCAGGACACAGAAAGACAAATACTGTTTTTTTTTTTCTTTTCTTTCATACATGGAAACTTAAAAAGAAGTAGCCTAAAAATAGAACACTGTTGACTAGGGAATGAGAAGGAACGGGAGCAGGAGGCGGGTGAGTGGAGGTGTGAAAGTCAAAGGGTGGTTGGACATGATGAATGCACGGTATGCATGTATGGAAAGTTCACAGTGAATCCCATTAGTAAGCACAATTATTACATATTAATTAAAATAGATATTAAAGAGAGAGAATACAGTCATGATCAGGAGGGCAGACTTACTGCGAGGCTGCCGTTCACTATATCTTGTCATTCTTAGATCTCTCCACCTGTAGACCCTGACAGCCTCTGTGGCTGCAGAGACTGCGGACCTGCAGACAGTGGACAGAGGCAGCCATCCTGCATTCGGGGAACTCCTGTGGCCTCTAAATTCAGATCCCTCATCAAAGAATGTGCTACTTTAATAGCCCTCTGCCTGGACCACACATACTCTGGGCATCAGAAATTTGAATGAACGTGACACTGGATCAGAGGTGCCATGAGGTCTAGGACACTGCCCGGAAGGGGCTACCTGAGGAGAAGGGCGTGATGGCCTCTTGGATGGTGAGGCCCCAGGAGGACATCCTCCGTGGACAGGCTCCTCAGGGCAGCGGAATAGCCGTGCTTTCAGAGACAGTCCCAGGAGGAGGAGTCGTCTAGAGGTGCTTTGAACTCGTGCTCAGTGTAGGATCTAAAGCATGTTGGCTTTTTCCTTCCCCATTCACTCATTCTGTTTCCTTCCTTTACTCCCCCTCTCCTTCCCCTCGTCCCCTCTTTCCGTTTTATCATCCTGGGCCTTGTGCATGCTGGGCAAGTGTGCTACACTCAGCTATGTATATCCTTAGCTCTTTTAGGCCGGCACTTTCATCACTGAGCTATTCCTCTAGCCCCTTCCTCAGCCCTTACCAGATTTTATTTTGAGGGCTGAAGGAATAGCTCAGTGGATAAAGTGCTTGCCTGGCAGGCTCAAGGCTCTTGAGTTCGATTCCCCAGCACCACATGTGCTGGATGTGGTGGCGTACACCTATAATCCCAGCACTGGGGAGGCTGAGGCAGGGAGATTGCTGTGAGTTAAAGGTCAGCCTGGGCTGCGTAGTGAGTTCAGAACTAGCCTAGATTACAGAGTGAGGCCCTGTCTCTAAATAAATAAATATAAATAGATAAAAATGTTTATTTTGAGACAAGGTCTGGCTAAATTGCCCAAGCTGGCCTCAGCTTTAATTCCTCCTGCCTCCGCCTCCTGAAGAGCTGGGATTAAAGGTGTGTATGTACACTGTGCCCGTTTCAACTCACACTTTGAATTATTATTACAAGTTTATATCAAATTAACATTGAATTATGATTGTTAGGAATGGGTGACTTACTAAAAGCAATCTATTACCTAGAGTTTTGTTAAGAAGTGTTGCTTAAGGTACTTTTTTTCTAGGAAAGTCTTAGTTCATAAGAAAACATTCTTTTTCAAATTAAAATGGAGGGCTGGAAGAATGGCACAGCGGTTAAAGTGCTTGCCTCGCAACCTACAAGGTCCTGAGGTCGATCCCCCAGAACCATATAAGACGAGTGTGGTAGTGCACACCTGTAATCCCAGCACTTGGGGGGCTGAGACAGGAGGATTAACATGAGTCTGAGACCAGCCTGGGCTACAGAGCCCCTGTCTCAAACAAAACTAAAAATAAATTAAAATGGATAGTTTGCCTCTTGGACTTTTCTTTTTGGTGGGGGAGGGAAATTTAGTGGTATGGAACCCATGGACTTCATACTGAGCTGCTATTTTTAAAAAACTTTTTTTTTTTTTTTTTTGAGATAGGGTCTTGCTCTGTAGTCCAGTCTGGTCCAGAGCTCCCTATGTAGCCCAGGCTGGCCTTGGGCTCATGGCAATCCTCCTGCTTCTGCTTGATGAGTGTTGGGAGTACAGGCATGCACTACTATGCCAGGCTTTATGTAGTGCTGGGGAGCTGAGTTCAGGGCCTTGTACTTCCAAGGCAATTGCTTTAACCACTGTGTCATTCCTCCAGCCCAATTTTTTTTTTTTTTTTTCAAATAGTGCAGGAACTTGGTAACCAGCTAAGTTGCCCCCGGTGGGCTATAATTTATGACCTTCCTGCCTCAGGCTCCCAAATGTGCTAAGCTGACAGGTGGCATGCCTGCCTGCACACGTGCTCTCCTAGGTGTTTATCTGTTAACTACAGCTAGTTAATTTTAAGCACCTTTACATTTTCAGATAACATATTAAGAATTTAAAAATTGAAGCACTGGAAATTGTTTTTCCTACATGCCAAAACAGCTTTTTAATGGGATCCTGCTAATTTGCCAAGGCTAGCCTGAAATTCACCATCCTCCCGCCTCATCCTCCTTGCAGTTAAAATTACAGGCATGTGCTACCATGCCGAGCTTAATTTTGTACTTTAGAAATTTAAGTTGAGCTTTTTCATTGCTGCATTCGGTGTTTAGGACACTACTAAGTTTTTGAAACATAGTTTTCAACAGTATTTTACTAGGAAGTCTATTTTCTTACCCTGTTAGAAACTTTTCCAAAGGGAATAACATGTCAGTTGATGTGGTCCCAATAATTATTTTATTTGAGCCTTGGAATCATAAACATTTTCTCTGCTTGATTTAGTGAAAAAAGTTTAATCTGTGTTTATAATATTAAGAATACATAGAGTAAAAATTGTACTTATAGTTCCTCAGTAGCCTTTTAATATATGAACTTGCAGTCTTTTGAATTACATTAATAGGGCTTTTTTTCTTTTTCTTTCTTTCTTTCTTTTTTTTTTTTTTCAGAGTGGCTTGATCTGTAGTCCAAGTTGGTCCTAAACTTTTTATGTAGCCAGGCTGGCCGTGAACTCATGGTAGTCCTTTTGAGGGCTGAGATTACGGGGACACCTGTCTTTTTATTGAGGCTGAGGGATTGATCCCAGGGCCTTGTGTGTTTTAGGCAAGCACTCTTGCTGAGCTACACCCAGCCCTTATATTAATATTTCTTTTTCCTCTTCTTTTTTCTTTTCCTTTCTCTCTTTTTTCTTTATCTTTTTAAAAATTTATTTTTATTTTTTGAGACAAGGCCTTGGTCTGTAGCCTAGACTCATCTTGAACTCACTATGTAGCCCAGGACTCACAGCAGTCCTCCTGTCTCAGCCTCCCAGATCCTGGGATGATGGGCCTCTGCTATGATGCCCAGTTTTATGTGGTGCTGGGGAATTGAATTCATGGCCTGTGCTTGCTAGGTAAGCACTTTAACTCCTTTAACTGCTGTGCCATTCCTCCAGCCCTGTTAGTATTTCTTTAAATTAGGAATTTGCCTTTTCCCCCAAGAATCTGCTTAGCAGTGCTTGAACTGTTTGAGATGGAGATCCTTCCTGTGCCCAACTTGTGCCACACACACACACCTCTCATCCTTGGAGGTTCATAATTATTGCCGCAAAACGCTTTCTGCCTTAGTCAGGATATTTGGCTAATACTGGAACTCTAGTCTGCCTTCTTAAAACAAGAATGTGAAGGTCTATACAGGAAATGTGAGTGCTTGTGTTTACTAAGTCTTAGAAGAAATAGAGTTTTTCTTGAGCTCTTTGGGTCTTGAGTTTAGCTCACACCCTAGTTTCAGATTTCTAAAGTTATAGATCCAATTTGATTTAGGACATCTTTATAACATTCTTTAGAGACAGGGTCTTACTAAATTGCCCAGGCTAGGCTCGAAGTTGTGATCCCCCTGCTCTATCCTCCCAGAGTGCTGAAGTTATAGGACTGCACCACCAGACTCGGCTATTACAAGACATTCTTGACAAATATTGTTACTACTCTCTGATATTTTTATTTTTGACACAGAGTCAGACTACTTACTGTGTAGCCCATACTGGCTTTGAAATGAAAGCAATCCCGCTGCAGTCTCCTGAATGCTGGGATTACAGGTGTGTGCCACCACGCCCAGTTTATGTGGTGCTGGAGAATTGAACTCAGGTTCTTGTGTTGCTAGGCAAGCGCTGGAACCACTGTGTTAGTCCTCTAGCCTATTTGTTATTTTTTTTGGTAATACTGGGATTGAATTATGGTCTTTGCACTGAACTACATCTTTAGCCTTTTAAAAATTTTTATTTTGAGACAAAGTTTTACTTAGTCACTAAGATGGCCAGGCTTGACTTGCACTTGTGATCCTATTGTCCCAGCCTCCCAGAGTGTTGGAACTACAGGCCTGCGCCAGCATCATATTTATGGGAGAGACAGGCTCATGGACCCTTTGTGAACACAAGATGGATGACCTAGGCATTGCAAACCACGGCTGCTGTGTGAAAGTGCAAGCTTTGAGCCTTGCGATGCCTCAGGTTTTAGAGATGGACTGATTTAGTGAATAACCACTAAAAGGTATTTGTGCTTCTGTTGAGTTCAACTTACTGAGTGATTTAAGAAGCTGTGTGGATTATTGGTGCACTGTCAAGGTGACTTAGAGGTGAAATGCTTCCCTGGTTTCCAGTGACTTTGAAGGATATTAAGTGGGTCTTTAAAGTTGTAGAAAGATCGTTCTGGTGTTTTTGCACATCTGGCTGTGTAGCTTCAGTATTTAGAATACTCTTGTCCTCTATTTTAGTCATGTTAGCACATTTCATTTCTAACTTTAAAACAAGCACATTTTGAAAATTCAACATACTGATTTCACCTTAAGTTTCTCATATAACTCTTTATAATTTTGTTTAAAAATAGTAACCAAAAATTCAGTTATCTGTGCATTGAGAAATACAACAGATTATTTATTGCTTCACTTATGCACTTTCATAGATGGCGTCTTAACATTGGATGGAGAGAATACTGATTATGACTGTCCAGTTCCAAACTTCCATAAATGTGAGATCTGCTTGCTGTCTTTTCCAAAGGAGTCCCAGTTTCAACGCCACATGAGGGATCATGAACGAAATGACAAGGTTTGTATTTTTGAAAGTGTGTTATGAATGTGAGTGTTGAAACTGGAAGTATCGTAGAAATTAATGTAAAATCAAAATATTTCTTATAATTTAGGTTCTTAAATTGTAGAACATTTTATATCATATAAGTAATGTGTCATCTTTTTGAGAGGTTATATTAGTGAACGTATTCATCAGAGTTTTTTCTTAGTGGACAAAGATATTTTTAAAATAATGACTTTTTCCGGTAGTTTTACTTTACCTAGTGACTGAACACAGAATTGACATATTTTGAAGCATTTTTTTGCAGCAGTGAGTTTTACCTTCAAGTGGTCTTCTGTGACATTCTAGATGACTATTGAGCCACTTCCCCATAGTATCACAACTAGAGATTTGATTCCTTTTTTGTGATGCCCCTTGTGGATATATCAAGGATATTAATGTCTTAATAGAAGAATTTGCCTGCTCGATGGAACGTGGCAGTTAAGGCTACATGCATAATGAAAAAGTAAGTTCTGGCTTTTCTCTAGTAGAATATAAGCTGGTGAGTTGCCAGGGATTAGAGACTTCGCTTGTCCCCCTGGGGATCAGTGGCCCCTCAGGCTTTACTTGGAGCATGCTGCCACCTAGCTGTGCTACTGATAGAAGCCGCCCTGTGTTCACGGGCTGTGCTGTCTCATTTGACAGTCTACAAGGTTAGTGTCTTGATATGGTTTTGTCATCTTTTTATACATGAATTATGATTATTATGTCATTGTTTTACACAGAAATAGAAAAATACATTCCTTTTAGGGGGAAGTTTTACACTAAGAGAAACATCTCTATTGGACTCTAATAGTAAAAATTTGTATAGTTACGTATTCTATAACATTGAGTGATCAGAAACAGAAGCCTAATGGATTGACGTTTCTCATACATATTTTATGGAGACTACAACCTGATACATTTGTACACAAATTATACTATAAATATTTTCTACAGGTGTGTATTATCATCTCTGTAATTTGGAAATCTTAGTTTTACTATGTCCCTTGACTCAGGTCTAGGAGAGCCTTCAGACATTTTTAGAAAGAATGCCTGTTCTTTATAGTACATGTTAATATTTTAATAACATTTATTGAAAAGCATCTGTGGAAAGATTATATGTGTTCCAGTGACTGACTGACTTTTCTTTTTAAATAGCCACATCGATGTGACCAGTGCCCCCAAACATTTAATGTTGAATTTAACTTGACACTTCACAAATGTACTCACAACGCAGAAGATCCTACGTGCCCTGTGTGTAATAAGAAATTCTCCAGAGTGGCCAGTCTCAAAGCGCATATTATGCTCCACGAGAAGGAAGAGGTAATCGATTTGTCTATGCTTTGGTGACTGGTTAGAAAAATACATCCAATTGTTGGGAGGATTTTAAATACAAACTGGTTTTAAATGCCTTTCTTACAGATTTCAAAGAGCTAGGAATTATCATTAAATTTGACCTGTCAATCCCTGTGGTAAAAACATGTTAGTGTGCAGCACATTTGAAGGGTACACAATGCATCACATTGGCTGCCTCTGCTTTTCAAACTCTGCATCATTTTAAAAAACTTTTTCCACATTTTATTAATATATAGATATACATACATATGCGATACATAATCTTTACAATGAACTTGAATATTTTATGCACATATATATCACATTAACTTTACAGTCCCTTCCCATTTTGGCCCTCCCACATCCTCCGTCCCCCCTAACTCCCACTATCACACCCATTTGGTTCTATAGAATGTCTGTATTCTGGGTTTCCCAGATCAAAGAAACCATGCTGTATTTAACCAATTTAATCCTCTGTGTCTTACTCATTTCACCACTCACTCCACTCACTTCACTTTAGCTTAGCTTCCTACTGCTAGAATGGGCTGCGTGTGGCCATATCTTGATCCTCTTTTTTGGGTCCAGCAGAGCCCTTTGTTGGGATGACTTGTCAAAAGTTCTTTTTTAAAAAAATATCTTTGTTGAGATTCTTTAACATAACCTCACCTACTAGTCTACATAAGAAAAGAACTATAACAATGAAATTCATAAGGCTAGAAAATGTGAGAAAGAAAAAGAAGAAAGAAATTACATTTCAGATTCCTTCACTGAGTACTGAAAGGTAAATGTTTGTACATTCAAAAGACATTATCATTACATCAGTCAGTTTTCTTAGGCTAAGCTTCCATCAATGACCCAAAAGTGAATTCCTACATTAAATAAACTTACCTCTATCTCACAAGAGTAAATTACACATAAGCAATAGATATAATCGCATATGTAGTTATTTCAGAATTTTTTAACTTTCATAATTTACTCACATTTCACTAATTACTAGCATTTTGCCAAATTTAGTTATTTTATCTACCTATCCATCCATAAATTTATGCATATATATTTTAAAAGATTTTATACCAATTCCTCATATTGAATGTAATTATTATTTTTTACAAATTAATATACTTTAAAAAATAATATTTAGGGGGCAGAGTTTCACAGATTTTATGAGAAAGCTGGTACTGTTTTAGTGGGATACCAGTCAAATGGTTCAAATACAAATCTATTTTTTTGTTATACTTTCTCTTTAGATGTTTCCTTTCTTCCATGTTTTTTGGTGCTGGTTATCTCACTGCCTCTCTCAAAGAGGATAAACTTACACCCAACATCAAATAAGTAAATTGCTACATTAAACAACCTTAAGTCTGTATCAGTTTGCTATGTTAAGTGACTCACCGCATGGCAGACAGGAAGCCAAGAGAGTAAGGAGAGAGCAGTGCTAGCATATATCCTTCCAGGTCATGTCCCAGTGACCCACCACTTCTGGGTCAAGCCTCAGCACTTAGATGCAAGCAACCTAATAAAAATTTGTGTCTTAGTAACTTAATGGGGAGTGAGCTTTTTAAACCCTCAGATTTCCTATTCATGTTGATTTTTACACCAGTTTTGACATTTCCCTTTAATTTTTTCACTCAATCTTTGCTTCTTATTTTAAAATTATACTTATACTATGTTTTTTCAGTATTGCAGGTAGAATTCTGGGCTTTATACATGCTAGATAAGTACCCTCCCACTGACCTACATCCCCCACCCAATGTTTATTTTGTAATCACAGCAACTGTGAAGCTCAGCTTCACAAAGATTGAGTTAGCTTCCTTCCTTCCTTCCTTCCTTCCTTCCTTCCTTCCTTACTTCCTTCCTTCCCTCCTTCCCTCCCTCCTTCTTTCCTTCAACATGTAATAGTGTGGATTGAGTCCAAGGCCTTCACATTGAGCTACATTCCTGACCCATTTAAAGTATTTTTCTGGTTTTGAAACAGGGTCTCACTAAGTCTCTGCATAGCCCACGTCTAACTTGAAGTCCTCCTGCCTCAGTCTGTCAAAGTGCTGGAATCACAGGCCTGCCGCACTGGGCCAGCTTTGAGCTTGTTTCTCTGCATTGTTGGACAAGTGTCCAGACCCACCATTTCTTAAATTCTGTAAGCTGTCTCTGGGCACCTAACCATACGTGTGCTGGCATGCGTCAGTTCACAGGCTGGATCTGAGGCTATACAGTGTCATTTTTCTCTGAGAGGAAGAACATGTCCTGTTTTCGCATAAGTGGAGGGACCTGAAGATACTGGAGAGTATGGAAAATCATCCTTTGGAAATGGAAGTAGAGCCTGTACGGGGCAGGTGCACAGACTGCACAGTGTTCCTCAGAGTCAGCCGCAGCTAGAGTCCTTCTGGGGAGTAGAGAGTGCGTGGGTCCCTTGGCCGTGTTGAGGACTTAGAAGGGTTGAAGTGGACATGGTTGTTTGCTGCCTCAAAGGGTGGAGTCTGAGAAATGTGTTCTAGAGGACAAGTCTGAGCACTGGAATGCTGGCAGGACATTCAGCCGGTGAGCCGGCTTGGGAGGCATTAGTCCTCCAGGAGGGTAAAACAGGAAGGTGAGGATGTTTGGAGTTGTCCTGTACTCTGCACCCTGGGTGACGGTGAGGGCAGATAGTGTCACCTGTGCCTAGACAGGTGTACTTCCTCCAACCCACAGCATATATGTGGGTCATAGGACAGAGTTTTTCACTGGTCTGTGTTCCGGTGTTGTCAGAGATGCCCCCCCCCCCTTTTTTTTTTCCTCTTGAGACAGGTTCTCACTCTGTAGCCCAGGCTGGCCTTGGATTCATGGCAATTCTGTTGGCTCAACCTCCTGAGTACTGGGATTACAGGTGAGCGCAACCACACTTGGCTTATGTGGTGCTGGGGAATCGAACTCAGGTACTTAGCGCTTGACTCGGTGCTTGCTAGGCAAGTGCTTTAACTACTGAGCCATTTCTCCAGCCCCCAGAGGTGCCTTTAACATTCGCTGTGATTTCCTTCGTAACTGCAGAGATAAGCAGTTATTTTTCATCATTTCTGGAAGTACTTCCTGGTTTTTACATGTTGTCTTCAAAATCTTCCCCTTCATTTTATTTACTCTCCCACAAACTTTGTTCATATTCTTTTCCAGCTGGTATTCCAAAGTGGAACTTGGAATCCATGTTACTCCATTTGCTGGGGGCTATTTCTATTGTCCTGGAGTCACTGGAACCTTGGGAATGACACTCAAGGGTGCCTCTTGGGACTAGCTTAGATCATACAGTAGATCCTAGCAGTAAAAGTTACACTTAAAGTGATTGTGTTCCTTGTGTGGAAAGTCTACTTTAAAAAAAATTTCTTTAAAAGTAACCTATAAACAAACATTTTAATATATGTTCTTATGAACTGTAACTCACCTTTTAGTTTTTACTTTTAGAATGTTCTAAATTGGGGCTGTCAGCATGGCTCAGTAGTTAAGGTGCTTGCCTAGCAAGTGCCAAGTCAAGGGCTAAGTATCCCAAGTTCAATTTCCCAGTACTACATAATCCTAGCGTGGTGGCGCACACCTGTAATCCCAGCACTCAGGAGGCAGAGGCAGGAGGATTGCCATGAGTGCAATGCCTGCCTGGGCCCCATAGTGATTTCAGGACCAGTCTGGGCTGCAGAGCGAGACCCTGTCTCCAAAAACATAACAAAAAAAGAATGTTGTAAATTAATTTTTTCAAACTGTTGAGAGCACAAAATTCATGCTGGTCGGTACTCTATCAAAATAAATCTCAAACCAGAGAAGTAAGACAGAAAAATTACTGTAGCTTCTAAATCACAGAGGAATACTTCCTTAAAGTTCATGTGATTAGGGGCTAGAGGAATAATTAGCATAGTGGTTAGAGCATTTGCCTAGCAAGTGCAAGGCCAAGCACCAGGATGCAATTCGCGGGCATTACATAAGGCGGGGAGGGGTGTCTTGGTGCGCGCTCGAACCCCAGCCCTCCGGAAGTTAAGGTGGAGGATTGCCGGGAGCTCTTGGCCAGGCTGGGCTGCAAAGTGAGTTCAGGACCAACCGGGATACAGAGTAAGACCCTGTCTCAAAAATAAACCGTGTAATTATTGACTGATGGAGGTTCATCACCTTCCTGAACACACTTGCTCTGGGCACTGCGCGGACGTGCCCATTTAGGTTGGCTGTTCAAGCAGTGGGAGGGAGCGGGAAGCCAGGCAGGCCCTGTGAGAAGGAAGTAGTGAGATGTGCTTTATTATTTGGAAGTAGTGACGTGTTATCTTCATTGGTTGATTAAACATTTTCCTGTTTGGACAGTGCATTTAGAGCAGGGGTCCTCACTCCCTGGGCCTCAGACCCTTATGGGCTCTTGGCCTGCGAGTGCCGAGCCGCCATGAGGGGAAGAGGGGAGCAGGAAGCCCCGCCCCCGGGAGCAGGAAGCCCCGCCCCCGGGAGCAGGAAGCCCCACCCCCGGGAGCAGGAAGCCCCGCCCCGGGAGCAGGAAGCCCCGCCCCCGGGAGCAGGCTCCTCTTCGTTTCCGATGCCGCCCTGATTGGCGGGAGGTGGGCTTCGCCTGGCTTCTCCCGCAGCAGCTCCTGCTGCTGCTGCTGCTGCGCGCCCGCACGGAAGAGCCGGTCCCCCGACCGGGTCCAGAGGGAAATGGAAAATGTCTTCCACTAAGCCAGCTCCTGGTGTCAGAAGGTTGGAGGGCCTCTGATTTAAAGGGTTACTTAGGTAAATAATTGGGTTAAGGAGTTGCAAATTTATATTAAGTCAACAGTTTGATTCTGACTGAGGTTTGCCCTGCGCGCGCGTGTCATTTTACTGACCTTTGCGAGTGCCGGCCAGGGCGGGAAGGGTGGCGTCCTGTCGTGCAGGCCGGGAGCGGGAGTTTCTGGTGCCTGCGGCGGCCTCCGCGGCCAGGTGAGGGCGACCGCCCCGTGGCACGTCCGGACCGGCACCATGCGTGTGTGCTCTGGGGTGAAAGTAAAGTTCAAGTTTTGTATATGACGGCCGGCTCATAGTACAAAATCCAAAGCAGAAAATAACCCTGCCAAACAGGTGAGATAAATTCACTGAAATGCACCCAAAAGTGTTTGACTCAAACCTCAAGGATTACCGAGCTGTTCGGTTTTTACCGAGTCTGTACACTCCTCTGTGTTCTGTGCTCATGTGCACACGCTTAGATTCTAAATGCTGTTTTCTCTTCACGCCAGCTGGTCAGTCTGTGATCCGCTGTGTCAGCGCCGTCACATTAATCAAATAGTGAGGTTGTCTTAAGGTGATCTGTAAAACTATGTCTTACTTTGGATTCTTTCCTCACCTCTTCCATTTCTCTGTGTTGTTGAACGAGGGTCTCATCACTGTGAGGCAAGGGCTCCCCTTTGAGCTGCACCCCTTTCCTGGCCCTTTGGTGGTATTAAGTCATTCTGCTTCTCTGAAGTTTTCCCCGAACAGATGGACCATATGGCAATGTCCTGGTAGCCACTCGGATACAAAATTTACTTTGTTTAAACTTTATAGTATTCTTTGATTCTTTCCCCGGTATCTTTTTATTCCCATAAAGAAGGTGGTCTTCCACATTCAGATCTGGATATAGTAGTACATTTTTCGAGAGGTGAAAATAATGCTTGGTCTAGAGGGAAATACCACGTGTGTATCAGCTGTTCACAGTTTCAATTCTTTGAGAAGCAGTGCTTGGGGATGGCTGTGCTCACTGCTGTGCTTCCTCCCCAGAACCTCATTTGCTCCGAGTGCGGAGATGAGTTCACTCTGCAGAGCCAGCTAGCCATCCACATGGAGGAGCACCGGCAGGAGCTGGCCGGCAAGCGCCTGCACACCTGCAAGGCCTGCAAGCAACAGTTCGAGACCTCAGCAGAGCTCAAAGAGCACATGAAGACCCACTATAAAGTTAGGTATGGGCCAGTCCTTGCGATTCATAAAAATGCTGTGCAGGTGTAAAAGATGGCCATGGTTTTCTGTAATTGATTGAAAGTATTTGCTTCCTCAGAAAGAAGAGCCAGCAAGTAGGACCACATAGCTAGTCTGGTATTAGATTGTCATTCCAGCTAGTTCGTATGATTATTAGGGCAGGTCATTGTGGGGCTAGGCCACATGGTGGAAATGTTTGGATAGAATTATAATGTAAAAGCATTATAATGTAAGACCCAGGTTCTTACGCTGTGTTTTTTTTGGCACTATGTTTTGTGCTACCAAAATACGTAAAATGGAATCGTAAGTGCCTGTTTATCCATCTATAATACCTATTGAGAATTCATAGTGCTTGGTACTGTTTCTAGCATGCACAAAAATGTGTATAAATGGAATCATTTGATGATTACAGGCAGCCTTACCACACTGCCTTGCTTTTGATATCCCAGTTTTGCAGATGAGCAAATTTTCACTTAGCGAGACTGTTTTAAGTTACTTCTTGCTGCAGAGGCTCAATACCCACGATGCACAAATTAGGGGAGGAAAAATTTGCTTTACTTTAGCTCACGGTTTCAGAAGGTCACAGTCCATTCACAGGCAGCCAGCACAAGTGGCAGTACTTGGCAGAGGTGGAGGTGGAGGCCGCTCCTCGTGGCTTTGCAGACAGGAAGCCAAGTCACAGAAGGAAGGGAAGAAACCGCATGTATCTTTCCAGGTCCTTTCCCAGTGATCTGCCCCTTCTGGGTCCAGCCTCTGTGTTCTGTCTCTTCTAGGTTTAAGCCCCTAATCCACCACATGCTGCAATCTATAATCCACCACACATTTGTCTTCCACCACACACCTATAATCTACTCACCCCCATAGTCCACTCCTCCCAGCCCAGCCCCCATCTCCTAATATCACATGGTTCCATAGATAAAACATATCAGATATAAGAGGCTTTTGGGCAACATCCCAGATCCAGACTACAATAGACATCATTTAAAATTCATGAGGTTTCATACCTGATAAATTGAAAACTACAGATTTAAACCCTGGTTTAAAAGTTGCTTTTAGAATCTTAACAGTATCTTAACAGTCATATCTGTATTTGGATGTATACATACGTTTATTCCTAGTCAAACGTAACATATTTCATAATTCTCACATTTTACCTATTCCTGGATATTTTTTTTGCTTGTACTTTTATTTTTTAATAAGATGAACTGAAGAGTTCTTTTTGGCTCTCGTGCTGTAGGTAGCTAATGGTGATTGGCTATCATGCTTATTGAGGTCATTTGTTCAGCAGGCTGTAAAAAGCAGTATTAGTTACCATATAAGCTGTTAGTAGTTTAGCTTGCCACTTTTCCAGGCCCCAGTAGTTAGGAAATGCCTTTTAACCACAAGAAGTCTCACATTGGTTTATGCAAAGTGTATGAAATGCCTCAATTCTCTGTAGTGTGTATTTATTCTGCAGGACACTGCCTATTGGGAATGTGGACTGAGTGTCTCTGCATGGTCACCCATCCCTTATCCTTCATTTGTCTGTTGTTGACTAATGTGTTACTTTCCTGATATTCCATGATTTCACTGATTTTTTTTTTAACCACAGAAATGTAACATGTGCTCCCTGTACACATTAGATCTTTACTCCAATGACATTTTGGCAGTGGCATTTTTGATGCTTCCTTGAAGGCTTTAAAGATGATTTGAGATATTTAGGTGATTACTACATGCATAGCCTGGATCCTAGATCTTCCTGAGTTGAGGGGTACACCTGACAGATGAGGATGCATCCTCTGGGACTTTGCACTTAGTAGGACAAGTCTGCGGGTTAACTGGGATGACTCAGTCAGGGTGATCCAGGGTGAGGTAGCTCTTAAGACAGGCCTTCTTGCATAGAAGACTCAGATGAGGAGCAGGTACAGATGCAGGTGAAGGGCAGCTAGGGTCAAGGAGAGTAGTTGACAGTCTCAGCACTGGGCTTCTTGTGTGTGAGAGTCAGAAAAGACAGCAGTGTGACAGAAGGGAAGACTGTACGTAGGAGGTCGTGTGAAGACAGCATGTAGGTAGAGATACACACAGGCAGGTCTCTGTATTTAACCGTGACAGGTCAAATTTGGTCTAGAAGACACATTTTGTTCCCTGACTCCCAACAAAAATCAGTGTTATGACCTGGAAAAATGGGGCTTTTCTTTTTACCAGAAATAGGAAAAAAATGAATGTTATAATACTAAATACAGGAAATTGTGTGTATGTGTTCTATAAGATAGATTTATTATTAAAACATTATGAGACTAGTCAGCTAAACCTTCTGGTAGGATTTTTACTTTGAAGCTGTTATGTAAGAGAGAAAACCTGATGAGCATTTCCCCCTGTGTCTTACAGGGTGTCAAGGTCCTATAATCGGAATATTGACAGAAGTGGTTTCACATACTCGTGTCCACACTGTGGAAAAACTTTTCAAAAGCCAAGTCAGTTAACGCGACATATAAGGATACACACAGGTATAAAAACTGGTTACCTTCATATGATTCATTATGTTAGTTCAGAAAAGAAAATGTGCCTTATGGTGTAATCCTGGCCATTCTGTAGTTTTGCTGTGCAGTCTTGGTGAAATTACTTAATCTCTCTGTGAGTTCGTTTTCTCACATGAGATACGTATTATGTTTGTCGTAAAGTTATCCTCAAATGTAAGTGAAAAAATATATTTAGTACTCATAGTAAAAAGCCTGATATATGGTGAGATTTGCTAATATATGGAGAGTAGGAAGTAGAGAAATGGTAGACAGAAGTGGCTGACCTGGAAAGATGGTATCAGTAGGAAGACTGTCCTTATAGCTGGATGGTGGGGGTTTCGTTCAGGGTGTGCTAATTTTAAGATTTTGAGTGAGTGGATGTTGTATATCTGAATGTAGAATGGAGAGCAATTTTGGCTGGAGGGTGGAGTAGGTTTGGAATCTTGAGCTTGAGTAACTTGTGTTTTTTTTCGATCCTAAAAATTTGCGATACTTTTTCTCATTCTAGGTGAAAGGCCATTTAAATGTAGTGAATGTGGAAAAGCTTTTAACCAGAAGGGGGCGTTGCAAACCCACATGATTAAACATACAGGTGAAAAACCCCATGCCTGTGCCTTTTGTCCTGCAGCCTTTTCTCAGAAAGGGAATCTCCAGTCTCATGTACAGAGAGTTCACTCAGAGGTAAACATAACTGGGCTGTGTGCAGGGTTTCACAATGTATAATAGATATCTGTCAAGTCAGTGCAAACCTAGAAAGTTGAATTCTTTTTTTTTTCTTCAAGTGTACAGATTGAGGCATAGTGGGCCTACCTGTAATCCCAGTTACTTTGGAGGCTAAGGCACGATCACAAGTTGGACCCTGCCTGAGCAGCTTAGTTATACTCTGTCTCAAGATAAAATTAAGAGTTGGGGATGTAGCTCACTGCTTCTTGGGTTCAGTTCGCAGTTCACCCCTTTTCCCCACCCACCTCTCCACCTCCCAAGACAAAGTGATAGTTGAATTTGTGCGGGGGGATCCAGTTTCAGAAGAAAGCACATGGGCTCTTTTTTTTTTTTTTTTTTTTGCTGTGTAGATGTGGAAGAAATACCCTATCGTTTTATCTTATTTCTTTGCTAAGGTCTATCAGCTTGAGTAATGTGTTTCATCACTTACTAAACTTTAAATATAAGTACTATCAAGTGTAAGAAGTCAAAAGACAAGCACTCTGATAGAAAATAAAAATTATTCTTATTGCTAGCATTGCTGAGCTGTGGGCCCTGTGATAAATTACCTGGGTCAGAATCTAGGCTGTGTGTTTCCCCTCATTGTATGTTTTAGCTAGGATAATTTTACAGATTTGTTTTTTTAAAATCTATGGGTCTTACTGTTATATACATCTTCTGGAACTATTTGTTTGCTCTTACTGTAAGAATTTTGTGCTTTATTTATGGTTTAATTGTACAATATAAAGAAATATTTAAGTAACACCAATCTTTTATTTATGGATCCATTTATTCCATAAAACTCTTTTGTATAATGAAAACTACTATACTTTTGAAAAGTAAGTATACATCTTTTTGAATTTTTCCTTGGAGTTAAGCCTTAAGTATCAGTTAATGACCTTGGAGTTAGTAAAAACCATAAAAATAGAGATAGAAGTTAAGTTGTCTTTGTACTTAAAAAAGCAGGATAAAATCTAAAATGAAAAGGGAATCTAAAATAGAAAAAAACCAGCTTGTATTGCATGACTTTATAAACAGATTCAGGATTTTATATTTAAGAAGTTATTTTAAATAAAATCTATTACCTAAGATCCAGGGATAGTAAGAAGATAATATAAATATTGGTACTGGGACAATGAGGTTTTGTATCAAGAGTGTATGTTTGTTGTGCTCTGTAAGTCATTCTAATGGAGCTGCCACTGAGTACAGATGATTGCTCGGAAACAGTTGTGTGTTGGCGTAGACACACATCTGTCCCTGGAGTCTCAAGGCAGTCCTGTGAGAAACATGCCAGTGCTTTTGCTTTTAGAGATCCCCTGTAGCAGGCCGGATACTTGCCTGTGCTTTAGAGCGTGTCCTGCATCACTGCTTTTGTCCAGGCCACTTATCATTTGTAGACAAGGCTGACATTCTAATTAATCTCATATGAGCCATATTAATTAAAGAATTGTGTCATTGCTTCTAGGGCTATCTAATTTAACAGAAAAAGGTGATGTTGAAAAGCTAGATTATTTCTCTTCATTTTGAATGGAATGGTAAATTATGATTTGGTATAATTTGAATGTTTAATTATTGAAGAAGTAACTTTTTTTTTTTTATTCTTTAAGGTCAAGAATGGTCCTACCTATAATTGTACAGAATGTAGTTGTGTATTTAAAAGTTTAGGTAGCTTAAATACTCATATCAGCAAGATGCATATGGGTGGACCCCCAAACTCCACAAGTTCTACAGAGACTGCTCATGTTATAACAGTAAGTGTAGTCATTTATTTTTCAAAGTTTTCATTTATTTTATACTAAAATCTGTCATTTAAAATTGTACTAAGAAGGTATTAAGGTTTTCTTTGAAGATAAAGTGCTTTATAAAAAAATTATTGAACAAAAGGCATTGTTTTTAAACTATAGAATAATGATTGATGATCCTGATGTAATTAGCATTTGTAGAAAACATGCCTCCTTTTCTAACATGACAGTGGTAATGTTTCCCAAGATTTTGGACTTTCTTGAATACTGACTTTCCAGGACATGTATTTTGCAATTTGGATGACTAAAGCTCAGGCATATACGCATGCACAGACACTTTACACCTAGGCGTATACATAGCCACACAAAATGCACACATACCACATGCTGATGTGTGTGCTCACATGCATTTTGGTTCTACCTTTTCATAGCCTTAATTTGAAACTTCTGTAGCATCCTGTCAACTGATGATGAATGGCAAAGTCTAAGCACAAAGTGGAATTATAAGAACAGTAGAAATTAGGCACAGAAATCTCACAAGCTTATATATGTGTATGTGAATGTAGGTAGGGGGATATTTTGTGTGAACAACTGCGTTCTGCCAGTATGGTGAATGGGCTGGTTAATGTTTCCTTTGACCACATGAGGTTTCCTGTCAGTGATTGTTTTTCTTTTCTCATCGTGTCGCAGTTGTTAATGATTCTCAGTTGTTCTTGGTCAGGGACTATTTTAAAGAATGATAAAACTGAAGAATTAGAATGTAATGATTAAGGCTTAGAAATTTTATTTTGGATTTAATTTTAAAACATAGTTTCTCACTATGTAAATCAACCCCGTATTTATGAGTTTGCACCATTTCCTCTGAATATATAAATCAAAATATAAAGGTAGTCAATAACTTTGAATAATAATTTAGACATTTTAAAATTTGTATTTTTATAAAACAGAAAATGTAGCATAGGGATTTAGCATCTTAGAAACTACCCTACCTATGCTGTGATTATATCTGAGCTACACCCCCAGTCTTTTTCATTTTTTATTTTGAGACAGGGTTTCAGGTGCTTAGCCTGGCCCTCTTCATTTGATCCTCCTGCCTGAGTCTCCTAAATATCTGGGATTATAGGTGTGCATCACCATGCTTAACTAAGTTCCATATATTCTTTTGAGAACTATCTAGGAGTCAGTCAATGTTTAGCCTTGTAGATTAATTTAACCTGTTTCTTATTTTGCCTTTCATATTCTCTAAATCTTGACCTATTTAATTTTAAGAGGTTCTTTTAACTCTATCATATATTTCATTTTGAATTTTTTCTTGATTTCTGAGAGCTTTGTTGTATGATCTGATTGTTCCTTTTTCAAAGACATTTACGTTTACTTAATTTTTAAAAAAGTTTCCTGCTGATTGCACCATCTGCCTTGGTCTTCTCTGCCTTTTATTTCTTCCATTTACCTTATAATCTTTGGTTGCCTTTTGTGTTTCAGAAGAGGTAGCAGTAAACCTGTGTGTGTGTGTGTGTGTGTGTGTGAGAGCTTCTAGGCATGAGTGATCAGGGATCGCTTTGTCTTTGAAGGCCAGGGAGCCCGTTCTTAACTCAAGGCCAGGGGAACCAGTCTTAACTCTGAAGGCCAGGGAGCCCATTCTTAACCATGGGGGATCCAGTGGCAGAACACAGAAGACCTCGGTGGATTAACCAAGTGTCATGAAATGTGTCCTGCTTCTCCCCATATTGTTTATTCTTTTTATTTTGGTAGAATTAGGCCCTTATTGTTACTATTATTGGTTTTTTTTTAACCTCAAAGAGCCTGTTGCTTTCCCTATGGAGGATGGCAAGGAGGTTCTTTTTTGTGTATACTTTTATTTAATAGGCTTGAGTTTTAGATTTACAGGAAATTTAAACATACTGTATGGAGAGCTCCCGTATACTCTTCTCCGTCAGTTCTCCTATTGTTTATTTGCACCTTGCAGTGGTCTAATTACTGATGTTTATGCCTATATTATTAATAACTAAAATCCACAGTTCACAGGAGAGCTTATCCTGAGGGTTGTATGTTTTATGGGTGAGGACCGCTGTGTCACCTCCACAGTTCCAGGAGCACTTGCATCACCTGGTGGCTTCTGGATGTGGTGCTACTCCTTCCTGGGCTTCCCCCAGGATCAGATTTGCTTCTCTGATAGTATGGCTCCTACCGTGGCTTTTCGTGGTTGTAGCTTTACTTAGTGCTTATTTCTCAAGTGTATCTTTTCTCTTTTTGTTTTTGTGACTTTTTGCTTTTTTCAATTTATTTTAATGGGCAAATAAAAATATGAGGGTTTATGTACTCAATCTGCCATCTTAAACTGATTCTCTACTTACCATGTAAAAACTTCAGAAAGGTTGTAGTAGAAGAGTTCATTTTTTTTTTAAGAGCTGGACTTGTAACACAAAGATTATTGAAGCACTGTATTTAAAATTTGTGTTAGGATACTGGTAGACCATGATCCCTTTTAGGTGGGTGATGTGTATTTCTTTTTTCTGTTTAAGCTGAAAGGGGAAATTATTTTTCTGATGAAAATGTTGCTGTGTTCCAGGCTACACTCTTTCAGACTTTACCTCTCCAGCAGACGGAGGCCCAGGGCCCCGCAGCCTCAGGTCAGCAGAACTCTCAGGCCGTGACTGATGTCATTCAGCAGCTCCTGGAGCTCTCAGAGCCTGGGCCTGTGGAGTCTAACCAGTCACCTCAGCCCGGACAGCAACTAAGTATCACCGTGGGCATCAACCAGGATATTCTACAGGTGAAATACTTTTACCTGCTGGTGTGAGGCTTTCACACTTGTGCTCTGGCAGAAAACAGGGATTGCAGTTGGAAGATAGATGTGCAGGGCTTGTCAGTATAAAGATATTCCAGTTTCAAATGTGTTGCCTTGGAAAAGAGGATAGTGAAACAAAAATTACCTATTTACCAATGGACAGTGGAATTCTAAATCTGTTTAGTATAAAAAAAGTTAACCTTCTTTTGACTCTGTAAGTGAATTTACTTGAAAAGAGTAATTTTTTCAGAACTTGTATCTGTCCTTGTGGAGAGACCTGGCAGAATATTTCATTCTTGAGGTTCAGACGTACTACTTTGTGTATAGGTGTTTATGTCACAGAGGGCGTGGATCGTGGGTTTCTTATGTTCTGGTATGTTTGGTCCAGGACCACAGGAGAGAGAAGGAGAAAGAGAGCATAGAGTGCTTTCCCAACTCCTCCCCTAGTCCAGAGCTGCAGTCACAGAAATTCCTCACATCCACAGAGGTATCCTCCTCCTCTGTGTCTATTTCTTTAAACCAGCCTTTTGCTGAGAGTGGTAGTGCATGCCTGTAATGTCAGCACTTTGGGAAGTTGAGCCCAGACGATTGTGCAAGTTTAAGTCCAGTCTGAACAACCTAGTACCTTCGTGAGACCCTGTCTAAGAGTAAAAAATAAAATAGGGCTGTGGATATGAGTGAGTGCAGCGGCCCTGGGCTCAATCCCCGGTACCACAAAAACACATAGACAAAGTTCATGAAGGGAAGTTGGACAGTGGCATAATGCATCTCAGGATGTCAGGCCACAGCCAGGATCTTAAAGGTTAATCCACTGTCACTTAATGCCACCTCATAGAGCTGCAGATTTGTTCAGACATAGCCGATATTGTCCAAGTTAAGATTTCTGAAAGTTGATTAATTTTAATTCCCTTTAATTTAGAAACATAATTGCTTAACATAGTGTATTCTGAGTGGAGTGAGATGTCAGCCATATGAGGGATATTACGGCGTTAGGCAGCCTTTCTGAGAAATGATTACTTGGGATTGTAGAACGTAGTTCTTAGTGTGGAATTAAGAGTTTTGCGGGTAAAGCTTTATGGCATCTTGGGATTAATGTTGGTAGGCAGGTGCGGGCCGCTGCCTCTTCTAACCTCCTAGTTTTGTTCTGTCTCAGCAAGCCTTAGAAAACAGTGGGCTGTCTTCACTTCCAGTTGCAGCACCTCCCAGCGACTGCAGCCACACCAAGACATCCACAGTGCCAGCTCAGAGTCCTGATGCCTCCAGTGTTTCCGCGGAGCAAGCTGACCCTCCAGATGCAGGGCAGGACAAAGGGCAGGAAAGCCCTGAGAAGCTGGATAAAAAGGAAAAAAAAGTGATAAAGAAGAAGTCACCCTTTCTACCTGGTAATTGAATATGCTTTGCCTTTCAGACTGTTTGGACAGCGTATGCTTGGTTGTGAGCGGCGTAGCGCCCTCCTCTCCTCTGAATGTGATATGTTCACAGAATGTTCTGAATAAATTGTCGTTGGTGTATGGAAAGGGAAAAAGGATGGCAGCTTCAGAACTGCTTGGGTATACCTCTTTTCTGTAGGGGCCTTCTCTGTGGGTGGCTTCTCAGCCAGGCCCCAGGCTCCGCAGGCTGGTTTTCTCTGCTGGGTCTGGGCGCCTCCCACTATTTCGAATTCATCGCCTCCTTCATTTCCTGCTTTAGATGCCTCTTGCCAGGGCTTCCCGTGGCCTCCTCCTCCGCTTCCTCCTTCCCCTTGGTTGCCATGACTGTTCAGCTCGCGGCCCCACTCTGCCTTAGCCTGCGGGCCTGTCCCACTCAATGCCCACCTCCGCTTCCTAGCTCTAGGTCCATCACCTCCCTGCCCAAACCTGTGCTCTGGGTTCTCTTCTACTCTTGGATACAGTCTGACTTTGAAGGTGGATTTCTGCTGTTCCCACATTGATGTGTTTTCTGGACATGGCCCTTTGTGAGGCTTTTCTGCTCTGCCTGGCTTCTCTCTCATCCTTCTCTGTCTAACCTGGTGGTCTCGAGCCCGGCCTCGGCACCGCCGTCTCATGGAATCCTTCAGAGCGTGCATCGCCATCTCGCCTGGCACCGCACTTGGGGGGGGGGCGTTTTCCTGTGGTGGTCATTGTGCAGGTGAACGGCTTGTCCCTTCGTGGTGACAAGCCCTGACTGGGCTGGAATGAGCTTTGTGTACCTTTTAACTTTGTATTGCTGAGCTTGACTCTTGCCTAGGAGCAGCTGCTACTAAGAGATCCTGTCTTTTGGGCAGAGCACTTCTGTATTTTGAAAACCGCTTTCATGTGTCCTCAGACATAAGTCTGTTCTCATGTTAAAGCACAGGACAATGTTACTGTTGGTAACGTTGTGACTTTTCACATTGGTTGGTACTAAAGTATTTCTTCTCATTGATGACGTGACTGGGAAGTTTGTGTCTTGTGCCATACAACATTGCAGTCCTTTGTCCCTCTTGATCTGGTCCTCTTTTCCCCAACTGGAAAAAAAAAAAAACCATTTTCTAATATTCAGTGTTTCCTGATGTCTAGAGAGACAAGAGAAAAAGGAAGATGAGCTATATCAGAGCCTTCCAGATTATTATGAGTAGTCATGTGTTCTGACAAAAGGATGCAGGTGCACAGTCTGTGGGAAACCTCTCATGTGTTCAGCTGCTGGCTCTTTTTAAAGTAATTTTGCTATTTATAAAAGTTGTGATAGTTATATTCCATTTGTGCTCATGGCTACACGCATTAAAAGAAACCTTTTTAAGCATTTTATTTTTCATTAAAAATCATATATACCAGTTTCTACTGGCATGGTCTTCATAAAGGACCTAAGGTTTCAAATAAAAACATTAAGAGAGTAGATTGGTTCTGTCTGTCTTTTAATAGCATTTTTAGGTGAAACAGTGTTAAGATCACGTGTAAGCCAGCTTCTCTTGCCATCCATTTTTACTGGTATTCCCAATAAATATTTTGTAGTAAACACAAAGTAGTGGTACCAGTACTGGAATTGCTGATTGTAAAGAGTGTAGGTAACTCATTCTTCAATTCCTTGGGCTTTTGGTCCCTTAAATCACTGCCTAGAAGTGGTTATTTTGCGCGCGCGCGCGTGTGTGTGTGTGTGTTTGTGTGTGTGTGTGTTCCACATGTAGCGTGAGGCTGCTGAAGTGCCTGACAGAGGCCTCGGTTATCCCTGGGTGCTTCTGTGATGGGCTGGTGTTCTTGCTGAGAGGACTTGACACAATTGACCCGCATGTGAGGTGGCTCATGCTCAGTATATATGAACAGCAGGTCAGAGATGCACCTTAAATGTATCTGAGACATGTGGAGCGATCTCCTTATGGGCACATTCCCCTGGCCTGACTGAGCCCCGTACAGTCTTACCAACTTTGTGAGATAAAGTGTTTGTGGGCATTTGGATCTGGTTAGTCAGCTGCTCTTTGGATGACAATAGCTAGTATTTGTTCTGCATCCTGTCCTCCTTGATGTGCTGTGACTTCACTGCCTGTAACTGCCTGAAGGGTCGGAAAATAGGCCTTCTGCAGCATCTGCTCACGCAGCACGTGTTCCCTCTGCTGGTTCAAGTGCACGTCAGCAGTTATTTGAAGTAGAGGGATAGGCATCTGTTGCCCTGGAGATACCTGTGTCTCGTAAGTGTGCCTGGTCTCGGTGATAGGAGAGAGGAGCCCCTGGAGTCTCTCCCATCATCACCGTGGGTCTGTGTCTAAGCAGGTAGGAGGGGTGGAGTGTGTTACTCTAAGCAAATGATCCTGTGTTGAGGAAATGCAGCTGAGGCCTGGTGGGGATGTCCAAAGCAGTCAGAGAAACTCAGGCGGAGCCTTGTCGTTCCATAGCGTGCCTGCTTCTGGGGGCGCTGCGGGCTCCTCTGACGTATCCCTCAGCTTGCTTGAGAGCATCTACCTGAGGTGCCTGCCTTTCTCCATTTCATGTCAAGAACAGTTTTTCTTTAATTTTCCTCTGCAGTTCTTATTTCTATGGATTGGTGATACATAACGACATCTAGCTTGAGGAACTGGTGCAGATATATATTACATCGCGGTCCTTTTTACTTCCCTTCCATCCTCTCACGGCCCCTTCTCTACCTTCTCAAAATCTGTCTTCGTGTTTTCTTCCTTCAGTCCTTTATTTTGCACTTGTACTTTTCTGTGGTTTGTTTTTTCTCATATTAGATAAACCATGTGCTGTTTAGTCCTTTATGTCTGACTTATTTCTCTAAGCAGTATGGTCTTAAAGATGCGTCTGTTTTCCTGCAAATGGTGCAAATAACATTTAACAGGATTGTAAGCCTCTCCTTTGCTACACTTAACATGTTCCCCCTCATTCACACATTCCTCCTTTCTCTTGGTATGCACTGTTAATTTTCAGCATTCCCCCTGTCTCATAAATAGTTGCTTATTGAATTTCAGCCAGGACTGTAACCATTCTCAGGCCAAGAAAGCTCTAGTAAGTCTGTATTCTAAGAATATCTTCAACAAAAGCATTGGTTTATTTATTGAGACTTGCCTAGTGTAGAGAAAGGGTCAGGGGGTCTGTATACCTTTGCACCAGAAGGTTGCAGAAACCTTTAGTGTCCGAGGGTGGTGCCAAAATGCAGCCGTGGAAAGCTTGCTTTTCACGTCTAGTAGCAGTTTCAAAGAATTCCAGTGAAATAGGTCCTGCTGCCTAGTAGGAACTGACTCCTGACATTGGACCAAAGTCCAAGTTGTATCCTGCAAAGTGTTAGCCATTGAACCATCACCAGCAGGGTGAGCACAATGAGGTTGTACAAGAACACCTGCTCACATGTCCGGCAATCTCCCTGTTGCTTGCCCTGGCCCAGACTGCACAGTCTACCAGGGTTGCGGACTCCCGAGAAGGCAATGCTGAGGCTCTTGAAGGGCCAGCAAGCAGTTTCAACAAAGGTGTCAGTTGTTTCCTGTATTTCCCAGACGTGGCTTCCTCTACAGCCTCTTTTCCAAAAATCAGGTTTTTCCTACTACTCAATGTGCCTGAGTGCGTATCAGCTGTTTGCTGGTACAGATACTGTGACTTATTTCAAAATGTGAAGGCAATCATAGCGCCATCTGTCTTAGGTGCATGTTATGTTCATGAGTCAGTCAGTACAGAGCCACTTTTGTTTTAGAATCTCCAAGTGCCTCTTAAGCATTTCTGATATCCTCATTCTTAATTATTTAATTTAGCCAACCGCTAGTGATGGCCTCTTTACACTTAACCAGTCTGGGACATCTTCCAGCTCAGTTTTGGAAAGCCCCAGCAAACTGGAGTATGTGGTACAGAAACGCTGCTCTCTTCATTTTGGCATTTTGGCCCATTCCTTTATTTACAGTTTCAGAGAACCAGTTATCGGCGCTTTCCTGTGGAATTTCTGTCCATGTGTGACCCAGCGGCACTTTTGTGAACCTGCTGTTAGCTCTAAGAGATAAGTCTGTAAAGAGACAAAGCCCTAGAGTGTTTCTTGTCGGACATGCTATTTCTGAGTTAGTGTACTTAAAACTCTGTAATATCTAGTACCGTGGCTCCACCAGGTCAGGAGCCACTGATCTTCATGCTTTCTTTATTAGCATATTTTTATGAGCTGCTTTGATGGTATATGTACCACGTCATGGTTGGTCAGCCCTGAATCAAAGGCTCCACAGAGGTACAGATTTTCCTGTTCAAATTTTGGTGCACATTTGAGCCTCTTAATGAGAAATTCTGTAGTAATAATAATAACAACAGTAATAATAATAAAGTCCCAGAAGATGTGAACTGCCTTCTTTCATATAAAAGTCTTTTCTGACTGGAGAGCCAACACCTGAGTTGGTTGCATGATTTGTGCAGTGTTTTCTGTTTAAGTCCTTCACAAGTGGTTAGTTCAGATTTTTTTAAACTTGATATTCTTGTTTCTAAAAGCAGAAAACCTTAGCTGAGCCTAGTAGCATGGATCTATAATCCTAGCACTGTGGAAGCTGAGGCAGGAGGATTGAGAGTTCAGGCTCAGTCTAGGCAATTTAGTAACTTAGAAAATTGTCCCAAAATAAAAAATAAAAATGTACTGGAGATGTAGCTCAGAGTGAAGGCAATAGGCTCCATCTCCAGTATCACAAAACAACCAGCCAAGCAAAACCTACGTAGCTGTCGCTGCGTGTTGTCTAGTTCACATTCAGGGACTACCTGCCAGGCATCTAGGAGGGTCTTTTGATTCTCCAGGTAGGCCAGGGCCTTTAGTCTGAATTTGCACTTCGATTCTCCCCATAAAGGGCTTGCCCAGTGCAAACCTGGTGCTGTACTAGGAGTTTTCTGATGACAGCAATTGTACCCTCTGATCCCATAGTAGAACCCACTGATGTCGTTCCTGTCACTGACTTTTCCCCTCTTGCACTGCAGAGGCCTGGCAGCAGAGAGCTGTCCAGGTCTTTCTTGTCCTGTACCAGGGCTGCGGCTTTAAGCTGGGGATGGAGCTGGCTGGGCCTGCCGTCTCGTGCCTTTTCTTGAGTAGAAGCTGATTGAGGAGTGAAGAGAACACATCTAGGGCTCCTCTCCTGCCACAAGCGGTTCCATTTCCACGGCACGTAAGGCTTTGCCTAGGCAGTCCTGCCGGCATCTCGTGTGTAGCCTTGGAACTCTCACCAGACATGCCAGGCCCTGGCTGTCTTAGGTCTGTATTTCTGGAACATCTTCAGTTTTGCCCTTTGCTTCCTTTGGTCTGGTAAATGTACTTCCAATCGAGTCCTTCTTGGCAAGGCCTTTGGAGTGCATCTAGAGGGCCACCTCAAAATTTTCCTCCCCCTGTGATTAATTGGGGTTGTCTTTGCAGGCACCTTTTGCTTAATGGTTACCACACAGATTTGGTTATGTTGCCATGTCTGCCCTCCTATGGATACTTCAGGGGAGGAGCATCACTTGTCTGATATTCCCTGAGCCAGCCATGGTCCTTGGCATGTTGGGATGCCTTTGTGGAAGTAAAGCCGGGAGGACAGATGTATCTGAGCAACTGCACGCAGGCTCCAGGACCAGAGTGGTACCAAAGTACTATCTACTCACCCGTAGATCTTGGACCAGTTGGTTAGCCTTTAAGATGTGAGTTTTCTCAGCTACAAATGGGGGTCATGGTGGAAAAGATAGAAGAGAA
Organism: Ctenodactylus gundi; assembly: GCA_004027205.1. Lineage (NCBI taxonomy): Eukaryota > Metazoa > Chordata > Mammalia > Rodentia > Ctenodactylidae > Ctenodactylus > Ctenodactylus gundi. The sequence continues at coordinate 45,980 of PVKB01001755.1, forward strand.
TCGAGGGAGAAAATCTACCTACCATGTGAAGCACAGTGTCACACATAGAATAACATGGCAAGTACATATGTTTCATGTAGTGTGAAGCAGAGGCATCTTTTACCATCCCTTAAACAAGCATAGGCACCTAGATTGTTTTTAGCAGACTGGTACATACGTGTTTATTTTTTGGATTATCTTATTTTTCGAAATGCCTGAATAGTGTTCTGTTTTATAGCTATATAGTAATTTGTTTAATCAGTGTACTGTTTATTCAATGAATGGACATTTAGATTGTTAGTCTTTTGCTAAGATAATACTGCAGTAGATATGTTTATAGCTGTATCATTTCAAACATGAGAGTTTATCTGTCAGGTACATTTCTGGAATTATCAGAGGTTTCAAAAGATAACTTAGATTGATTTAGAAGTTTGAAATAATTTTGCTCTTAACAGAAATGCTCCATGGAGCTGAGGATGTAGCTTGGTGAGGCCCTGGGTTTGATTCCCCGGCTCCACTTAAGCTGAGTATGCCAGTGCATGCCTGTAATGCCAGCATTCTGGAGGCTGAGGTAGTAGGATTATCGTGTATTTGAGTTAGTGAGTTTAGGACCAGCCCTGGCTACTAAACCTTGTCTCAAAAAAAAAAAAAAAAAAAGGAAGAAGAAAGATTTCACAACAATGCAGTGGTACTTTTTATCAGGGTGTCTCAGAATGTTCATGTGATAATGCATTTGCCTTCTCTGCATACTTTTTCTTGTAGTTTCTGAGTGACTTGCAGATATAATACTCCTTTAACTCTAAATTTTACTTCAGTGTGTATTTCCTGAAATCTTAAACATCCTTTCATAACCATAGAAGAGCCATCAACATTAGGAAATTTAAAATTATATAGTGTTCTTGTCTGTTCTGCACACCTTAAGCAAATTTTATTTATTTTCTTCAGAATTAACGCTTGGTACAAAAAACGAAACTGTGTACTTACTTGTAAATTTTGATAAATCCTCTCAAGTTTTCTTCCACTGAGCTGAATGGATTTCTTAACCACCCATTACAGTGTATTGGAGTACCTTTTCTTTCTAACCTCTTTATAGGTTGAATTCGCATTTGTTTTACAAGGCAAAGGTCGAGCTCTTCATTACAGAGCATCCATATTTTTGTTACTTCTTGTTTTTACTTGCTGTAATACCTTAGACAGGATAGTATTTAATAATCAATATTTCTGTCATATATTCCTTCTTTTAGTTAAATGTTTAACTTGAGAGGAATGTTTTCATATAGATGTTTGTCAATGTTTTATGACTTTTGGCTTATTTGATACTTGGACTTTAACACCAACTTTGTGGCAGCATAGCTTATTCTTTTATGTCATACTGTCATGTTTTTCTGTTCTGTAAGTGCAGAAGCCCCCATACCCTGTGAAGCTGCCTCCTGCCTTGGGCCCTCGGCCTCTAACTGACTCCGTTTAGGTGGCCCATAACACAACACAGCCGCATGAGTGCTCCAAGAAGTCCCTGGTCCCAGACCAACCCATATCCAGACACCTTCCCCCTGCCAGTGTTGATACACCCTCCACAATCCACAGTGCGTATTAATCTTTGCCTTCCTTCAGCTGGGTGCTACAACCTGTTGTGCTGAGCCCCAGAGTATTAAAGCCACCTTTCTGACTAAACTGGTGTCCCAGTATTCTGCTCAGCAAAAACTTACATGTTCTAAACTCAGTCTTTGATGCAGTTTAGTGGATGTCTTCTTTCATGAGTCTTTTCATGGCTACCTCCCTGTCTTAAATTGGTTCAAAATATTTACGTTAGTTTCTGTCAAATGAAAACATTACAGTATGTCCTTACCCACCTTATTCACTGGATCTGTGATTTCTGGCTTTTATCCAGTAAAAATGTCTAAAGAGGTACATATTTTGAATTGATTCCCAGCATCAAGGCAGTCCTCACAGTACATCAAAAGAAAGTTTTCAAAACTGTTTCAGGGAGTAGTAAGTACAGGATACTTGTATTTGAGTTGAGAGGGAGTACTGTAAGGGGGATTAGTGGCAATCCGTCTTAGTTTAGTATCTCTTTTCAAAACTTAAATATTTATTGTGTTTTTCCGTCAGATCCTGTATTCCACTCTAAATATTTACCTGGATGTTTTTGCAAATTTGCACTTCTGTGCTAGTGAGCATTTTGTTGAAGAGGTCTGATACCCAAGGTTTACCTTTATTGCACACTTGCTAACTAGGATGGCTGTGCTTCTCTTGGCTCTCTTTTCCCCCCACCATTTATATGTATGTGTGTGTGTGTGCGCGCACGCGCAGTACATAATGTTTACAGTGGACTTGAGTATTTTGTGCACATATATATCACATCAATATTGTGATCACTTTCCCTCCCCATTTTGGCCCTCCCACACCCTCCCCATTTCCCATAACTCCCGCTGTCACACTCATCTGGTTCTATAGAATGCATGTGTTCTAGGTTTCTCAAATTAGAAAAACATGTAATTTCTAACATATTTAATCTTATGCATCTGACTGACTTTACTGTTCAAACCACTTAGTAGCTCAGATTCCCACCCCTAGAGTGGGCTTCAGTGGCCGTATCTTGATGCCTCTTCTCTGGGTCCTGCAGGGCCCTTTATCGGGGTGATGTGCCAAAAGTTCTTTTTTTTTTTCCTGTTATTATATCTTTGTTGGTGTTCTTTAACATGGCTTTACCCACAAGTTCACATAAGAAAAGAACTATAACAATCAAATGATTCAAATATCTCTCTTTTTTAAAAAGTGAGATATTTCTCTTATTTTTTGGTTTGCAGTTATGCTGAAGTTCCAAAAATACTAGGATTAAAAAACCCAAAACACTTTTCTTAGTATTTGTATATAAGTGATAAATTTAAACTGGATAGAGTTGAATTTTATGTTCCATCTTTTGCACTATCTTCTCTTTTTTTCTCACATTTCAATAGTAAATTTTTTCTTGTGGATATTGTCTCTGGTTTGTACTCTGTGTTATTTTGTGTCATTGCATTGACAAGTAAACTAGAAGTAGTCATAATTGACTTTTTCCATGGCTTTAATATGATTACTTTTTGAATTTTCCTGTTAAGTACTGTATTGGTAATGTTCTAATCACTGCTTCCTGCTTTTAGATAGTATTAAGATGAGATGCTGAGTTTTAGAAAATCTTTTTCCTCTTGATAATTTTATGGGTTTTTTTTTTCTTTTCTAAATGTATAAATATTTTCTGGGAAAGAAAGCTGTTGCCCAATGCCAAGGAAGTTTGTTTTGTGGGATATAATATCTAGCTTTTTAGTTCCTTCTCTTTGTTTCAGTCAGAAATCTGGATTTAGTTTCTTTTTTTAACCAAATATATGGTGGCCACACTTAGAGGCATTTTGGCAATTACTAGTTTACAGTCTGTATTACAGTCTGTTCCTCCAAAATCATTAGAACTGTGACACTTTTGTACTATATCTTTTTATGTAATTCAAGATATATATTCATTTTTACTTGGAAAAAAATTGCATTTAAAGGAATGATTTCCTAATTTTGATTAATATATATTATAGTTCTTTTACTACTTTTCTTCTCTTTTTTTCTGTATTACATAGCGCCCTTTCTATATAAATTATTTTTGCAAAGAGCACTATCTGAAAAAATAGATTTTCTCTTTTTACAGATCCACGTACATGTTAAGAAAATTCCTTGTGTTTATTGATAACAAAAATGAGAGAATAAGAACTTTCCTTTTTCCTTAAGAAAATTATGCTTGTACTGACACAGTTTATTAAATTCAAGCTGAAATTTTTTGGTGGATTTTATTAATATGGCCAAAGTGTTTGTAATTTTATATAGATTATTTACCTGCATTATTTATATAATTACTGTAAATATCTTTTTAATTGCAAATGAATAAGTATAGTAGTTTTTCAAAATTAAATTTTAGAACTCACTTTACTTCCATGAATTTTACTTGATTTTTCTTCAGTTAGGAATAATTGGTAAAGTCACTCCAAATTTAATTGTATTTGTAGCTATGCAAAAGGCAGAATCTTTTAAGTTTGGCCCTAATATCTCTGCTATCATATGTATTATTTATTTCTCTTAACTGTGTAATTTTCTTTTATAGCATTTATTTCCTAATTATGTGCGTTTACATTATTTTGCATTTTTGATATAAAATAGGCTCAATAAATACCTGTTCAAACTCCATTCCGTCCCTTCCGGTTCTTTGGAGCATCGGACCACAATGGGCCATGGAGTCATTTGACTGTGTCTGCTTTGGTTCTCGTTGATATTCGCTGGACCCGTCCTGTTAATTCTAACTTGCATCCTGTTGCCTGTTCCCTCAGCTCGCATCTTTTAGAGGCTGTGAATTGTGCTCCCACAGGCTGCTACGGCTTTCTTCAAGATTAAATCACCGTTGTCGATAATTTTGGTATTGTGGAAGTTTCCTTTTACTGTACTTCCTGAACTTCCTGCTGTAGCAGAGAGCATATGGCTCTGCATAGAGGCAACACACTGCCTCTGGTTCCCCGGAAGGGTTCCTCCCCGGGACCTTGGTGTGGTTGTGACAGTTTCTGGGCCAGACTGAACTGTGCTCCTTTTCTCGTCACTGCAGGCTCCATTCGTGAGGAGAATGGGGTGCGGTGGCACGTGTGTCCCTACTGCACCAAGGAGTTCCGGAAGCCCAGCGACCTCGTGCGCCACATCCGTATCCACACCCATGAGAAGCCCTTCAAGTGTCCACAGTGTTTCCGGGCTTTTGCCGTGAAAAGCACGCTGACAGCTCATATCAAAACTCACACCGGCATCAAAGCCTTCAAGTGCCAGTACTGCATGAAGAGCTTTTCCACCTCAGGGAGCCTCAAGGTGCACATCCGCCTGCACACAGGTGGGCAGGTGCTCCCAGGAGAATGCTCATACGCTGCTTGAGAGCTAGGCTAGCAGTAGCTGATTTCCTGGAGGGTTATTTTTTTTCCTCTTAAGCAGTATTTATTGATTTGCAACCTTGATCCCTTTGAGGTAAATGCTATGGAGGGGGAATATTTGACACGTACTACTGGAAAATAAACATAAAATTGCAAAGGAAGAAGAGACTGCTTCTGAAGCTTTAGCTTTAGACTGGGCAAGACTTTGTGTTGGAGAGACCCCTAACTCACAGCCTCAGAAAACCTCCATGTGTTAGCCAGGTGACAGCTTGTCTCTCTTGAACCGGGACCTGTTAGCCTGAGGCCTTTAGCAGGGAAGAAGACCTGGATGGCTACTATGCTATCCACAGTCTTCACTAGTCAATATTAGGGAATAAAGTTCTTCATATATGGTCTCCTCATCTTTTTTAATAACAGCTTTATTAAGAGATATAATTCACATAATCAGATGCACAAAGTGTATAGCTCAGAATTGCACAACCCACAGAACTATGTAATCGAAACCTTTTTATCAGCTTTCCCAAAGCCCCACACTTACTAGCAGTGTCTCCTCATACATCTCAGGGCTCCTGCTAGGCTGAGCATGTGGGTGAGTGGTTCAAGAAACTGAAATCACTCTTGATTTTGTTGTATGTCCTTCCTTGGAATCTGTATTTCATTAACCAATAATTTTTAAAAGAAGTAAAAACATTTCCTTTAGAAAGGGACATGATAGTAGATGTTAGGAGGAGGCTGTCATTACTGCCGCCATTGCTGTTTGTAGTCAGCGAGGCGTGAGCGGTGGAGTGCTAGCAAAAGCCCTAAAGGAGGTGTTAAGTGACGACAGAGGGAGGGAGGGAGGACGCAGAAGGAAGAGGAGCACTTAAACACACATGTTAGAGCTCTTAGGTTTGACTATCCATATGTGGCAACTTCAGACTTGATCCTGAAAATAACAAATGTCTGTTTTTATTGTAAATGCTTAGTTTATGCCCTAACATTTATGATATGCACTATGTATAAACAAGGGAAATAACTTCATTTATAACCTGTGGAATTATAAGAATGGAATAAAAATAGAATATTCAGATCAACATTGGAAATATTAATGTTTTATGTGGGCATTTGTTGTTGAGATGTATTCCTTGAAATCTAAAATATGTTTTATTTCATTAGGAGTTAGACCCTTTGCTTGTCCTCACTGTGACAAAAAGTTTCGAACCTCAGGCCACAGGAAGACTCACATTGCTTCCCATTTTAAACACACGGAATTAAGGAAGATGAGACACCAGCGCAAACCTGCAAAAGTTCGTGTCGGCAAGACTAGTGTTCCAGTCCCCGACATTCCTTTGCAAGAACCAATTCTCATAACTGACTTAGGTAAGATGGCCTCGTGGTGTCTCTACAGCTTCCTGAGAACTTTCTTTTGCTGCTTGCAGAGGATGCATGTGTACTGTGTTACAGAAAAGTAAATAGTAATAAGTAAAGTTTAATGAAGGTATTCTTTAGCATTGTTCTTTTTTGTGGACTGTATATTTCACAATCAAGATAAAAATCCTAAACCATTGCTTAGATGGGGGTTTGGTTCTGAGATAAACTGCATAAAAGGAATCCTCATTAAAGAAATGTTTCTGCCTGAGTGGGACTGTTAGGTAATAGGTTTCTCTGGGGACCACGCAAGTGCACGGGTTATGTTTGTCTTTAAATTTCTGTGTGTCTAACAGATTTGTTATTTGGGCTGCTTTAATCTTCACATTGTCAAGGAAAAGAAAATTTTGCTTGCTTTTAATTATTACTGCTTAATGATAGTATAATTAAGCCAAACTATGATTTGGTTAACTAGAAAGTGAACACTGCTTACTAGAAAGAATCTTCAGAAAAATGATCTTTGTAAGTACTAGAAGAAAATTTGAAAGACCTCATTTAGACTGCTATAACAAAAATAGGTTAAATTGGGCATTTCATACCTTGTAGGGATTTATGTCTCATAGTTTCAGGGCAGGGAAGCCCAAGGTCAAGGTCCTGGTAAGTTGGGCATCTGGTGAGGCTCTTATTCACTAGGCTTCTTCTAGGAGACTACTAATCTCATTCCTGAGGCTGTATTCCTGGGGCATACAAAGACTCCTTCCTACCTCCTTCATGACTACTGTTGTATACAGGGATTACTGTTCACCACATGAGTTTGGGAGGAAATCACAAATATTTAAACCATAGAAGTCATTAAATTCTGGATGTGAATTTCCATTTTTATGCAATTTCTATTATGTAATTTTCCTAGGCAATATAATCCAGCCTATAAGCAAAATTAATATCAAATGAAATATAATTTATTGTAAAAAATATACAGAGATGCATTTTGGATTGATTTAAACTATAGGCCAACAGGAAAGTGAGCAAGAGTCACGAACCTTACAGGTTCTAAGACTATAACATCAAAATGTATAAACCAGGCACAGGCACAGAATCCTGGCACTCTAGGAGGCTGAGGAGAGGGAGAGAGGATTACAAGTTCATGGCTAGGCTTATTACTAGTCTACTTATTACTGCTTATTTACTTAGTGAGACTCTGTATTAATATCAAAATTAAAAATCATCCAGAGATATACCTCAATCCAGCTCCAGGCTGGATTCCTAGTACTACCACTACCACACAAAATAAATAAATAAATAAAAGGAGAAATGTTCACATTTTCCAGAATAATAAGAGATCTTCAATTAGATCTATTTATTTATTTATTTATTTATTCATTTATTTTTGAGGAAGGGTCTCACTCTACTGTCCAGGCTGGTCTCAAACACTTGCCAGTTCTCTTGCCTCAGTCTCCTAAGTGCTGGGGTTATAGGATTGTGCCACCCTTCCAGCTTAAGTAGTACTGGGGATCTGAACCCAGGGCCTTAAGCTTGTTAGGCAAGTGCTTTAACCACTGAGCTATTCCTCAAGCTCCTATCTATCTATCTATCTACCTATTTATTTATTTATTTTAAGATAGGGTCTTGCTCTGTAGCCCAGGTTGGTCCTGAACTCAGTGTGTAGCTAGCTTTGGACTCACGGCAGTCCTCTCACTTGAGCCTCCCAAGTTCTGGGATTACAGGCATTCGCCACTATGGCTGGCTTATATGGTTCTGGGAAACTGAACTCTGGGCCTTGTGCTTGCTAGGCAAATGCTATAACCTCTGTGCCATTTCTCCAGCCCCTAGATCAATAGAAGTAACAGTAAAATTGAAGGTTTGACAATATAAAAATGAGTATTTCAGCAGTTTTATAGATTCTTTTATGTTAAACACACTGAAATATGTATAAGACAGAATTTCACATTTTATGGTACAGAGAAATTTCAGCCAGTTTTCAGAAGTTTATATTTAGAATGCAAATCCATGAAAACAGATAAATAAACATGGCTATTCAAAACTGAATTCTGTTTAAAAGAATCAAAGCTGAAATTGTATACTACAAATGAGAACAGTACATAAGCAGATTGGACAGATCAAAGCTGTCCTCAGAAATGAAGGCTTTTGAGCATTTCTTGTTAAAAAAATAAAGACTGAATTCTCTATACTAACAACGAACTTATTGAGCAAGAACTCAGAAAAACAATTCCATTCTCAATAGCTCAGCAAAAAATTAAATACCTAGGAGTACACCTAATGAAGGACGTGAAGGACCTATATAAAGAAAACTACATTACATTGAAGAAAGAAATTATAGGAGAATAGGAGACACTGGAAAATGGAAAGGTATCTCCTGCTCTTGGATAAGCAAAACAAATATAGTCAAAATGACTATTCTACTGAAACTGATACACAGATTCAATGCAATTCCTATCAAAATACCAGCAAGTTTCTTCAAAGAACTTGAAACAACAATTCTTAAATTCATATGGAACCAAAAGAGACCAAGAATAGCCAAAGGAATCCTGAACGACAAGACCAAAGCAGGAGGCATTACAGTTCCAGACATCAGGCTATACTATACAGACATCAGGCTATACTGTACAGCCATAGTTGTGAAAATAATTTGGTAGTGGCACAAAAATAGACAGACAGACCAGTGGAACAGAATTGAAGATGCAGAGATAAACCCAAATACCCTCAATTACTTAATCTTTGACAAAGGAGCCAAGTGCATACAATGGAAAAAGGACAGCCTGTTCAACAAATGGTGCTGGGAAAACTGGACATCCACATGCAGAAGAATGAATCTAGCTACACATCTATCACCATGACCAAAATCAAATCAAAGTGGATCAAAGACTTAAACATTAAAAATGAAACACTAAACCTTCTAGAAGACAAAGTAGGCAAATTTCTAAAAGACTTTCTTGACAAGTCATCAAGAACAAAAGAAATTATCCATATTATTAACAAATGGGATCTTGTCAAACTAAAAAGTTTCTGCACAACAAAAGAAACTACCAACATTGTAAAAAGAGATCCAACAGACTGGGAAAAAACATTTACCACCAACATCTCAGATAAGAAGCTTATAACTAGAATATACAGGGAGCTAAAGAAAAGTAAGCCTACCAAAATAAAGGATCCTATTGAAAAGTGGGCAAATGAAATGAAGAGACAGTTCACTCATGAAGAAATGCAAAAGGCCAACAGATACATGAGAAGATGTTCAACATCTCTAGCCATAAGAGAAATGCAAGTCAAAAAAAACGCTGAGATACCATCTCACCCCAGACAGAATGGCCTACATCAACAAGTCAAAGAGCAATCAGTGCTGGCATGCCTGCAGGGAGAAAGGAACCCTCCTGCACTGCTGGTGGGAATGTAAATTCGTACAACCACTTTGGAAAACAGTTTGGAGATCTCTTAAAAGACTAGAAATAAATATCCCCTTCCATCCAGCGATACCCCTCCTGGGAATATATCCAAAAGAGACCAAAACAACACATAACAGAGATATATGTATACCCGTGTTCCTAGCAGCACAACTAACAATAGCTAAAATATGGAAGGCACCAAAATACTCATCAACAGACCAGTGGATACACAAAATGTGGCATTTATACACAATGGAATACTATGCATCAATAAAGTCCAGCAGTGTGGAGGCTTTTGCAGGCAAATGGAAGAAACTGGAGAACATCATGCTTAGTGAAGTGAGTCAGAAGCAGAAGGTGAAACATCGAATGGTCTCTGATAGGAGAGACCCAGATCACAACACCTATGGTACTTAAGAGGAAAGACAAAGTGAAAGAGGGGAGTAGGGTGGGGGTGGAGGGAGGGAGGAGTGGGTGGGGGAGGGACAAAAGGGGAGTGGGAAGGCCCTTGTCACCTTGACAAGATATATATGTGCACAAAATGCTCAACTCCATTGTAAACCTTGAATTTTGCACGTATACATATCAATAAAATGTGGGGAAAAATAAGACTGAAAATAAATCATAGGCAAATGCAAAAATGGCAAATATGAATTTATACATGTAAAATAATTTAAGGCAAATTCGATAAGTTACTGAGCTCTTTATATAGGAACAGTAAAATAATGTATTTTGTCATTAATAAACTAAACAAAATTTTTACTGGGAATAAGAAAAATTCTATTAGCATGTACACAAATGAAATGAAAATTTATAAATCTGCTAAAACATGTGAAACATTGATGAGGTGGCTCTTTTCCTGGATGATGGACTTACCAGAATTGACACTTGAGGAAATGGAAATTGCACAATGCTGAAGATTTATCTTCTGTGCAAGATCTGTCTCTTCCAGGGATGCCAGGCTTTGATGGCCTTGCATATGAGGTCCACCTACTTTCCTGGGAAGTGTGCTTGTTACAGTGATTATCTCCAAGAAAATAAATGATTCATGCGCTCATGATAGGTTAGAATAATTTGATATCCTCTAGTTTTGGTGGTCTCTTCTTTTTTAGTGTTCTTGACTTAAAGTTTATAAATATTCAGTAGAATTGTGGGTTTTTTGTTTCTGGTTTTGTTTTTTTTTTGTTTGTTTGTTTTGTTTTTTGTTTTTTTTTTTTTTTGAGACAAGGTCTTGCTCTGCAGCACAAGCTGCCCTTGGACTCACCACAGTCCTCCTGTCTCAGCCTCCGGAGTGCTCTGATTACAGGCGCGCACCACCACACTCAGTTTATGAGATGCTGGGGAATATGAACTCTTGACTTAGCACTTGCTGGGCAAGCACTTTAACTACTGAGCCATTCCTGCAGCCTCTTCAGTTGAATTATATCAGAACCTTATTCTGTCAAATTTTCCATGATTATAATGGAATGTTTTGCTTATTGGCTTTGCATCTGAGACCAAATTAGTGGCAGCGCTGGATCCTTGTTTGGTTAGGCTGAGTGAGAAACCTGCGATAAATGATTCCTAGAGGAAGCATTGTATGTGGGTCCATGTCTTCTCTCAGACTCTGATGAGCTCTTTGAGGGCTGTAGATACATCCTGGCTATGGGACAGATTTTGAAAAAAAAAAATGCTAGGAAGGGTTTTAACATAGAATAATTACAATTATTTCACTGCTTGGGAGGTAGGATATTCTGGTGCGGTGTAATTACTGACAGTATAATATGTTTTGCACTAAGACTGCTGTTTAAACAATATGAGAATATGCTAAAAATCTGTAGGGACTAGTCTCTTTTTTAAGAAAATAGTTGGATGATATAGTGCCATAGCTTTAGAAAAAAATTGTAGAAATTCGTAAGAACTTAAACCTAGTCTTCCCACTAGTTTCTTTCTTTTCTTGCTCCTTATTTTCTTTGATATAAAAACTGGATTCCAAGGTAAGTTAGTAACTTTGAGTCATGTGCTGGGTTGTGCTCATGATAGCACCTGGGTCTTCTGATTTCTAGGCCAGCTGTGTGCTTCTCTGAAGCTCGTGTCCTTTCCACATCCACTCCTTTGGACAGTCCCACATGGGAGTGTGGTGAGAAAGCTGTTGTGTATTGGTGTACAACACTGCTAGCATTTACAGAACTTGGCTAGTATGTATGTGTTTTATGGCGTCATAGGGATTGCATTTCATTAGACATCCTGGTCTGTAAATGCTTTCCTTGCAGTCGAGAGCTAGATGTTAAATGTATTATTGAAGTCAGGATGATCATAAGACAGGTTAAATGTCTCTTACCCAAAATGGTTGGAAACAGAAGTGCTTTGGATTTTGGATTTTTTTTTCTCACGTACATACACCTGTGTGTAGATATATAGGTAGATAGATAATGATATTGATACTTTGGGGGTGAAACTCAAAGATGACATTTATGCCTTTATGCACTTTCTACAGTAGCCTTAGGATCAATTTATACAGCATTTTCTGCTCACTTTTTTTTTTTTTTTTTTTTTTTGGTACAGGGTCTCACTCTGTAGTCCACTCTGGTCCTAAACTCACTATGAGCCCAGGTTGGCCTTGGACGCACCACAGTCCTTCTGCCTCAGCCTCCTGAGTGCTGGGATTACAGGCGTGCACCACCACACCTGGTTTATGTGGTGCTGAGGAACCGAACTGGGGTACTTAGACCTTGACTTAGCGCTTTAATGTAGCACTTTAACCGCTGACCTGTTCCTTCAGCCCCTCACCTGGGTTTTGATTGCAGCCTGTTATATGAAGTCAAGTGTAGCACTTTGTTATAAGTTTGAATTTTGGAGTATTTTTCAGATTTCAGATTTTTAGATTAGGGATGTTGTACCTGTATTCTGATCTTATTATTACCCCTTGTTTTTCAAATCATATGGATACATGCCATTTTCAACTATTTTTCTGTGGCTTATTATGTGTGTGTTTGTGTATAAATGTCACTTTGTTCAGCACAAATGTGTGAAATATCTTTCCTTCATGTGAATCAGGCTTTAATCTATTATTTTAAACCTCAAGACTGTAATGATTGATCTTTCAAATTTATATTTAAGATTCTAGTCATTAATATTTATACACTTTGCTTGCCTTTAACATTTTAATGTGTGTTATAATATATAGCATATATGATGTGTAACATGTTTATGCACGTTCTCTGATTTTTTCAGTATCTGTATTTTGTTACAATTTGCAGTAGGTAAAAGCTATAGTGTAACCACTTGTACTTTCCCCAAGGACCATTATAAAAGAACGCTCTTTATTATGCCATGTGAATTTTTTATCAAAATGAAAAAAAAAAAACCAAAGCTTTTTATTTTTGGCTGCTATCACAGAAGGAAGTTTAGGATGTTTCAAGAACATTCTGAGTTATCTTAATTAAATAAAATTTGTGCCTTTCTGTGAAATATGTATTTTCATTAAAAATATATTAAAGGACAGATATTCTCATAGAAATGATCAATATAATCAACATCTTAGGACTTTTATATATGTTCTTTTTGTTTTGTAAAGACTGACACCTCATAATTAGCCTTATTTTAATCAAACTTTATGCTACTAAAAGTAGTAAAGGTGAGAAATGAAGTATTTGAAAAATGAGCCTTTTATTTTACTTAATATCTAAAAGCAGAAATCTCCATCCTCCCAAAGGACTTCCATTACCTCAGGATCTGTTTAAAAAAATACATGTAGCTTGGCCCATCCCAATGATTGTGACAGCTGCATATGATAAGATTGTTTGTTGTGATATTGTTCACTATAGTGAAAAGTTAGAAGTAATTGAAAGTTATCAAAAGTACATTAAGTGAGCCAGGCCCGTTGGTCCAGCGGAATTCTGTATAGACGTTCAGAGAATGATGGAGAAGATGTCATATACAATGACTTGGAAAAGTGTTATAAGGTGTCTATTAAGTAGAAGCAGATGATTTCAGAACAGGATATATGGTTAATTTGCATAAATCCATATAGTTGCACCTCATAGTTGTTTTGTATCACTCCCTGAGGTCAGCATTTGCATTACAAAGTTTGATATACTTACCTTGTAGGGACCAAAAGGCGTCACTCTTGTGAATTTGCCATTTTGGAGAATAGTTACATTACTTGTTTGCTCACCGTCCTAGGTTACTCTTCATAGAATGTAACATGGTCTCTTAAATGCAATGGCTGCTTACTGAGTGTTTACCTTAGACCATAGTGACCTAGACCTGAATTTGTGCCTAATTCATTTCCTACTGTCTTAGACATTGGGAAAAAAAATGGAATGGGGAAAGGACACATTGAGAACAAGCCATGAGTGACAGGTACTACAATAGAAACAAGTGAAAATTTGAAGAAACGAGGTTGGCTGTTTGCTCTGGGTGTAGCATGTGCATAAAAAGTCTAGTATGGACAGTTGCATGGGTTGGTGGGTGGTTGGCTGGATGAATGACAAGTGAGTGCATGAGTACATGGATAGATGTGTACATGGCTGAAAAGGGTAGCTGGATACACGTGTGAGGGGTGAGTGGGTGCATGGATCGGGTGGAATGGGTGGCTAGATTGTTGGCAGTGTGAATAGAAAAGAAGAAGCAGGTTTAAGAGTCCCTGGAGGGGTGTGATCTCCACTTTGGCAAATGCAGTGAGGCTGATGAAGTTCATAAAGATTCTGGAGTACTTAGCCAGGTGAGCTGATAGAGTGCTATTTCATGTGTGCAATCTGACAGCCGGAAGCAGCAGTAGGCTTTAGGGGAGAGAACTGAAATATAACCTGGACCTGGACTTTTGGCAAAGTCGGGAAAAGGAGAGTGTCTTAAGGGCTGAGTAATTATTGCATAGAAGTTTACGGTACTGCTGAAGGAGGATTGGAAGTGGAGAATTGGGGTGAGGGTGGAACGCTGAGGAACACCTGCATGGTTTTGACAGGAGGAGGAACAGGCTGAGAGTGACAGTTTTCCTCTTTATGTTCCTTGTGACTATTTAGAAATTCAAAAGTTGACAGCAAAGTTTGTCCTAAATTGTGTGTATATCCCAGTAACTTCATCAAATCATATTTAATACATGATCAAACCCAGGGAATCTTTTATTTAATAAAAGCATATAAATCCTGAAATAATTCTATTTTCAGATACTCCTTTAGTAAAATTTTTGTGAAAATGATGGCTCTTTCAAAATAAAAGATCATGTTAGAGTCATTTGTATTTTGAGTTTAACAGCTCATATGTAGTGTTCATACTTTGTAAACAGGATTCAAAATCCTGTCCTAATTTATTGATTTTTGAGAGAGGGTCTCACTGTGTAGTCCAGATTGGCCTAGGACTCACAGCAGCCCTCCTGCCTCAACCTCCTGAGTTCTGGGGTTACGGGAGTGTGCCATCATGCCCAGCTTTTATGTGGTGCTGGGGGATTGAACCCTTGGCCTTGTGCTTTGTAGGTAAGTGCTTTAAGCACTAAGTTATGTCTGTAGCCACATGGTCTAAATTTTTTTTTTTGGTTTTTTTTTTTTTTTTTTTTTGAGGCAAGGTCTCTCTCAAGGTCTCTGAGCTAGCTGGCTATGTAGCCCAGGCTGGTCTTGAGCTCATAGCACTTTCCTGTTCCAGCCTCCTGAATGCTGGGATTACAGGTGTGTGTCGTCACACCTGATTTGCAAATTTTGGACATAGTTATGTAAATTCTGTGTGAGCAAATGCCTATGTGGAATGTAAATGTAGACATCCGCTAAACATTGGTTTTCGGGGCTGGAGGAATGACATAGAGGTTAAACCTTTTGGCTAGCGAGCGAAAGGCCCTGAGTTTCATTCCACAGCACCACATGAAGCTGGATGTAGTAGCACATGCCTGTAAGCCCACCACTCAGGAAGCTGAGGTGGGAGGAGTGCTGTGAGTGTGAGACCAGCCTAAGCTACATAGTGAGTTCAGGACCAGCCTGGATTGCAAAGTGATACATTGTCTCAAAAATTAGTTTTTCAAGTCAAATAGTATAGCGGTATACATATTCATGTTATAAAAGTATCATAATAGTTATAAATATTCCCCTTAGGTATTTAAATTGTTCTTTTTTTTGAGACAGGATCTGGCTTTATAGTCCAGGCTGGTCCTGAGTTCACTATTGAGCCCATTAAATTTTTCTTAACATGCTTAAAATAGCGTTTAGTTGTAATACTGGAATCTACAAAACTCTTGGGAGTTTTCATCTTTACGGTAAAACTGATGCCTATTGACAATTAATTTTATTATTAGGGTTTGTAGTAAATGATTTCTACTTTTCTTGTGGTTTATAGGTCTTATCCAGCCCATTCCAAGAAACCAGTTTTTCCAAAGTTATTTTAATAATAATTTTGTAAATGAAGCAGATAGACCTTACAAGTGTTTTTACTGTCATCGAGCATATAAAAAATCTTGCCACCTTAAGCAACATATCAGGTAAGGTAACATAGGTTCACAGATTGAAATTGAATAAAATCTCCTTGGTTTATCTAGTTGGTGACATTTACAAGTTGCTAGGATGGTTTTGTTAGCTTTTGGTATTTAAAATGTCACACCAAATACTGAAATATTTGGTGACCATTGACATTTTATTTCTTAGTGTCATTGTCTTTCTTTCCTGTCTTGGGGGTTAAATCCGGGCCCTTACACAGGTTAGGTAAGCTGTCTTCCACAGAGTTCGTCCTCAGCCCTTTTTCAAGAATTTTATTTTGAGACAAGACTTTGCTGTGTTGCCAAGGCTGGCCTCAAATCGGAGCCCCTTCCACCGTAGCCCATCAGGTGGCCACACGCACAGAGCGCATGCTATTGTGTCCTGCTCTTTAGGCTGGGGACTGAAGTATTTTAATCAGAAGTTGCCACTGAATTTTAATGATACTCACATTCTATTTATAATCTCCAAATGTATCAAAACAGAATTTGGTTTATTTGATTGGAATTTTGTTTTAAGTTTTTCATCGGGGTTTTAATTCTTGGTGAAAAGGAAGTAGAATTTGATCATGAGAGAAAGTATGATACTGTGAAAAAAATTTAGAGTATGACATCCGCTTTTTTTGTGGTATGCAGCTGTGTGTCTTTGGCAAGTCACTTACTCATCTTAATCTCAGGACTTCATCGTTTCTAAAATGTATAGCCATGTCTTTGCTGCTTAGTTTTAAAAACATGGGATGACTGAATGAAATACATTTAAGAATTTGTTCCAGTTATAAAGTACTATAAAAATGTGTTCATTGCTTTTTTTTTCTTTTTAGGTCACACACAGGTGAAAAGCCTTTTAAATGTTCCCAGTGTGGAAGAGGCTTTGTTTCTGCAGGCGTGCTCAAAGCGCATGTCCGGACACACACTGGCCTAAAGTCTTTCAAGTGTCTGATATGTAATGGAGCCTTCACTACTGGTGGTAGCTTACGGCGACATATGGGCATACACAATGACCTCCGTCCTTATATGTGTCCCTATTGCCAGAAAACATTTAAGACCTCACTGAACTGCAAAAAGCACATGAAGACCCACAGGTGGGTATAATTCTGGTGATCACTTTTTAGCTATCTTTGTAATTTCAAGATGGTGGTAGGGAACACTTTAAAGAAATAATTGTTTTTGATTTCTATATATTTTCGTCTAACTTGGAATATATGGGCTTGAGATACTTAGCTATTAGTATCTGAGGATCTATTGAGGACCATCAACAAAAGCATTAACATTTTTATTTTTAAAATAAGATGATGGTAGTCTGTACTGGCCAAATGTTTCGCCATGAGCATTCTTACAAAGTATAAAGCTCGTGGTTGGGAGCTTGATGATGTGATATGCAGTAGTGACAATGACGATTTCAAATAGAAAATTTTGATAGGCTTCTGATTTCTGCTATGGTGCTAATGGGTCGTAGTGGTAGTTACTTTGTGTGTTGACTTTAAGCACATATGCCTTGTACCTCTATGAGCCGTCATTCAAGGTCACCCACGTTTTTGCTAGACTGGAGGGCTAGCTCCTGTACAGGCGGTAATCCGAAGGAGATGCACTTCTCACAAGAGCTGGCTTTCTGAATGAGGGCTCCACAGGATAAACATGGATAAGGCGGCTTCATCTCACCTATGTGAAGTGAGTTACTAGGCCTACCATGAAAGAGTTTTACGCCTTGTTCCCTAAAACATTTGATTTTGGGTAAACCATAGTTTAACCTAGATGCATCTTCTCAGACATTCCTGATAAAGCCAAGCTTCAGGTGTTGGAGTAAGCTGACTCTAGTAGTTTCTTATTGAACCTTTGCAGTATGCCTCTGTCTCAATGTGGGGAATGTAGGTTTTAAGACCATTGTTAGCCAGGCATGGTGGTACATACCTGTGCTTCTGGCATTCTAGGAGGCTAAGGCAGGAGAATTACAAGTATGAGCCTAACCTGGGCAACCTAATCACTTAAGTGAGACCCTGTCTCAAAATAAAACATTTTTAAGAGGGTCCAGGTTATAACTCAGTGTAAAGGTGAAGGCCCTGGATTCTGCCCTTAGCACTGGAGGTGGGCCTTGAAGAGCGACCTAGGGGTAACTGGCACAGTTGCTGAGCCACCTGTTTTAAGTGGAGCACACTACTTGGCCCACGGTTTATCACAGGTTACACTGAGGAACATGTGCAGATCAAGGTCTGACTTCGCGGTTGATGATTGAGGTGGCACTCTACAGACTGGCCGGCCTCCTGTATTGCAGAGCTGGGTGTTTCCTCCTTTGCGATCATGTGCATCTGCATCTGCCCTGAGAGTCAGTCTTGTGCTGTGCTGGAAATGTGGACTTTGGAATTGAGTGTCCGGAGTAGAACATGGGGTGGGCTTTGTGTGTCTGACCTTGGCTGTGTGGAAGGGGAGTCGGTAACTCACTTTCTTTTGCATGTTAGTCACCTGTTAATCAGATAATTCTTTAAGGGTTTTTTTTTAAAGGTCTTGTGTGCATTTCCTAAATTTATTGCTCGTTTTTCTCTTTAAAAGAAAAATCACTGCCTTTGATAAATATATACTAGATAGATTTTGTGTATGTAAATGCTGCTAAGAATAACATTAACATGGGAAAAATGCCTCAGACACATGTTTTGAAATAAAATCAATAAGAGACCTGAGAGACAATAGCAGGTTATAGACCGCATTCTTGTCCACATACCACATTGTTTCTAATACTCAGGTCCATCTATAAAAGTGCTATCTCAATATGGCTTTTTTTTTTTTTTTTCAAGACAGAGTCTCCGTCTGTATGTAGCCCAGGCAGATCCTGAACTCACTATACAGCCTGAGCTAGCCTTGGACTCAGGGCAGTCCTCCTGCCTTAGATTGTCAAGTACTGGGATTGCAGGTGTTTTAACTGCTGTGCATTGCTCCAGGCCTTTCAATGTACTTCTTCTGTGAACCTATACCCATCATGGAACTGAGTTGGGAAGTTCTATTTTTAAGTACTTGGTATCTTAAAACTTCACAAAATTCCAGTGTACAATATCTTAACTTTTCTTTTTGTGCCTTCATGTTCTATGGCCTGTGGTAGCATTTAAGGCAACATAGTTTTCTTCAGAATTATTAATAGTATTTAAGTTTTAGTTGGATTGCTATTAGGATTTTAAAATGAAATAATTTAAGAATTAGAATATTGTTTAGTAAATTAAAACTTTCATAGTCACGTCCCAAGCAAGCACTGATGATAGCATCTAAGTTTGAATTATCATTGCTTTTTCTGAAGATACGAACTTGCCCAGCAGCTCCAGCAGCATCAGCAGGCCGCCTCAGGGGATGACAGCACCGTGGACCAGCAGAGCATGCAAGTGTCAGCTCCCATGCCAGTGGAGATCGAGCGTGCTGAGCTGCAGCCGCCCGCCGGGGCTGCTGGGGCAGACCCGGAAGCCATGCTGGACCTGGGGCCACAGCATGTGGTCGGCACCGAGGATGGGGCACTTGGGCAGCAGCTGGCAGGTCAGCCTTTGGAAACTGATGAAGGTAATGTTTCAGAGGTTTGAACTGTGGAAACGACCCTGCAGTTTCTCAGCCCTTGACATTCATTTTCGTCTTTACTGAGATCTCTCCCCTTTGGCTTTCTAGACCACTGTATGTGTGTGTGTTTGGATATTTTATATTGCCCCTTGTAGTTATTAATCACATTCAGTTTCCTTTTTTCTCTTTCTTTTTCTTTCTTTTTTTTTTTGAGACAGGGTCTCATCTATAGCTGAGTTCTGGGACTCTAGGCGTGTGCCACTGTGCCTGGCTTTATGTGGCCTTGGGGAATTGGATACATGGTCTTGCATTTGCTGGGAAAGCACTTTTAACACTGTGCTATTCCTCCAGCCCCAACACTTATTTTTCAACTTTATGACCTTAACAGTAATCTGTTTTGTTGGTAGCAAATTTTGAAAGTATTTGAAGTCTTTGGAGTATAATAAAATTTACTATCTCTCTTTTTTTCGTGGTGTAAATTCAGTTTTTTCAAGCAAATGTGCAGGCATGCCTGTGTGTCTCTGTATGTCCAGTGAACGGTTATAGTTATATGGAAATGGGATCTTTCTGGACATGCTTTTTTTTTTGTAGCCTGCTTTTATCCCTTCATTGAGAGAACCTTTTCTTTCAGGTGTGTGGCTGTATGCTCCTTAGTCTTTTGTGACCATTTGTTCACAGTGCGTAGATTCACGGACTGAGGCAGATGAGCGCATCCCTTCTGCTGGTCTCTTGTGAGACGGGGTGCTCGATCCACGCTGGCTTGATCGTAGCCTGTGCTCCATGCTGCCGGTGTTTGCCTTCTGCAGGCGCTTAACGAACAGCTTGCTGACAGGTTGCTGTCTTTTGTTGTACGGATATCCAAAACACGTTTTATCCCCTGTGCTACCTGGAGCAGTAGGCACCCAAGAGAGTTTAAAATGAGTGCTGAGTGTAATTTGCAGTTTCAAGTATGACTTTTTAAAGAAATTTTATATATATAAAACTTTATAGAATATGTAGTCTGTTGTCTTAAAAATTAGACTAATTTTTGAAATTGCATTGATGTGTGTCATTAGATAGATGGGTGGATGTGAAGTAACTCCCACGTGTGTGGTCTCCCTTCTCTTTGCATTTTGTGCTTAGATGGGTTTACAGCCCCGCAGGACCCTCTTCCCGGCCACATGGGCCAGTTTGAAGAACAGACTCCCCCACAGCAGTCCTTTGATCCAGCAGGGTTATCACAAGGTCAGTGCGGGTTTTGGTGAGGTTTACAAATGTGCTGACGTTTGTGGGATTTACTTTTACCTTAGGTTTTTCTCTGAAGTTCCTTAAAAATTTTTTGTACTTCCAGTCTCCTGACTTGTGTATGCATTGTATAATTTTTTTGTTTGACACAAAATATTTTATATTCTACTAATATCTTTTGGAAAGCAGCCTTTACAACCATGCTACATGTAGTTTCTAGTGCAGGGAAAGTGACTAGATAGGCCTTGGGACCTGGTGGTAACTGGTTTTCATGGATGGTCTGTGAAACCTATACCACAGGTACATGTGCTGGGTAAAACCTTCCATCCAGTACTACACAATGTTAGAACTGCTGAGAAAAGCTAATCCTTTAATTTCTTTTATATATCTTTTATTTATAGACCCAATTTAAAAATTTTTGTGTAATTCTATTTTTTATATAACTTGTGTTTCTAACTTATTTCAGGTTTTACAGTAACTGACACATACCATCAGCAGACCCAGTTTCAGCCTGTGCAACAGCTACAGGATTCTAGTACACTTGAATCTCAAGCCTTATCCACAAGTTTCCACCAGCAGAACTTGCTACAGGTTCCAAGTGCCGACACAATTAATGTAGTGAGTATCTTAGAATTTGCTTATTTACAAAGGGCATGCCTTTGTCAATTTCAGGTATCACTGAAATTAGTACATTCCCTTTGAAAAGTCTTCATGTGTAACACACAAAGGATTATCCTTCAAACAGCTTTCCTTAAGACAGTCAACACCATGAGTTAGCTTTGCCTTCTTGGCTAAAAGTCAGTAGATTGTTGTGCAGTAAAATGTGAAGGACATTGCTTTCGGCACAAAGTAAGTATTTTTATTTGTAGACTGTTAAATATGTTAGAAGAAAAATTAAGTTATTGTATAATTCAAAATATCTTACATGAATTGGATACTTAAGTTTTTGTATAATTTTTCTGTTTTGGGAATTTTTTAAATACTGGTAAAGATGACAGTTGTTATCTGTCTTTAAAATCTAAAATCTGTTGGTAGATTTGCCCAGTGGTAGACCTGAAAAATGTCAGAGTGCTTTTCAAAGTCCAGAAACTACATACCTCACAACAGGTGCTAAATCTGAACATAAAGAACATGCTACTTAGCAGCTTACCCTTACTCCAGAGCTCTCTGAGTAAAACTTTGCCAGTGTAGTGCAGGTGATCAGGCAGAATGGTGTTGTCTTAGTTACTTTCTTGTTGCTGTGACAGAATACCCAACATCCACACTTAAGGGAGGAAGGAGTTACTTTAGTTCAGTTTCAGAAGGCCTCAATCCTATCATGGACAGCCAGCAACAATGGAAGCATATGGCAGGTAGCATTGCAAATGGCAGAAGATAAGCTCTTCACAGCATGGTAGACATAAAGCCAAGTCCCAGAGGAAGGGCAGCACTAGCGTTGTGTCAAGCTATTGTTGTGATAGAGTACCTGAGGGAACCAACTTAAAACAAGAGGAGAGTTATTTGCATTTTGGGGCCATGATGAGGCAGAGCAGCATAGGAAGGAGGGGGCCTGTGGTGGAATGGAAGTGCCCACCTTATGGTGGCTGTAAGACAGCGAGAGAAGGGCGGAAATGGAATCCCAACATATCTGTTTAAGGACGTATCCTTGTGACCTCATTTCCTTCCACTCGGCCCTATGTCCTCAACATCTCAGCAGCTCCCAGTAGCCCCAGAAAACTAGTGTGGACAGCTATGGGGTTCAGACAGGGTAAGGAACATCTAAGATTCCAACACACCAGCCATGAAGAGTCAAGGCAATGGAGGAATAATTTCTTATTGAGATAATCTGAAAATCAACTTTATGCCCCAGTTAACTTTGTGTTAAAGTAGGTTAGTAGAAAAATATTAAATCAGTATTTAATTTATCAAATAAAAATTTAATTCTCTATGAGTGATTTTTATCATTGTTCTTGCTCTAACTTCAGGACCACCTGTAGTTTCTCCCTTTTAAATTCACATTTGTGAGCACTTGGATTTCTGGTCTCTAGTCATTGAGTATTTTGTGTTTATTCCTAGATAATCAAATACTCTGCTTTGTACTTCTGCTCATTTTAGACAACTCGCTTGATCCAGGAGTCGTCCCAAGAGGAGCTGGACCTGCAGACACACCGTCCTCAGTTCCTAGAGGATGGCGAGGATCAGAGCCGGCGCTCTCACAGGTACCTGCTAGTCTGGCCTCCTGGCACAGCCTGTGACCCACACCTGCTTTGCCCTAGGGCGTGTGACTTAATTCCCTCAAACTCTTGTAAAGTAGGTTTTTCGAAGTATGGAAGATGTGAGACAAAGTTTAACTTGCTGTTGTTTCCACTGCTAATAAGCATTAGGGTCAGGATGTAGATGTGGCAGTCTTCAGCCTGTGTTTCATGTAATCTACCATAGCTTCTTGTCACCATTGTGAGCTGTGTTTTCAGGCATGATTTTAAATGGTATATTTTTATTCAACACTCTACACTGTGCCTTAGAGTAGGAACCTGTGTGCCAAGAGCCAAGATGCCTGTGCTAGTTGGTGGATGCTCCTGTCCAAGTGTGTGTTGAACACCTTGCTCCCTGTGTGCATGCTACACTCTCGCAGGGCACCAGGGCACAGAGCAGGCTCACCAGCTCAGAATCTGGCAGGTGATCAGTGACAAGAACATGGGTATGCTTGTAAAATTGAAGATTAGTGATCTGTCATAAAAATTAAAACGAGTACTGTCTTTTATAAAGCTAGTCTTGGCCTTTTTGTTTGTTTGTTTTTTGTTTTGTTCTTGAGACAGTCTCACTCAGTAGTCCAGGTTGATAGTCTAGAATTCAGAGCATTTCTCCTGCCTCAGCCTCCAGCATGCTGGCATTAAAGGTGTGTATCATCATCGCTAGCTGTTATCTGGTGTTGGGGGATAGAACCTAGGACCTTGTCCTTTCTAGGCAAGTACTGTTTAATTACGGAGCTACACTGCTTCTTAGGCAAGAACTTTTAATGATTGAGCTAAACCCCCAGTCGACCATTGTCCTTAAAAAATCTTAATAATTTTATTATTTTCTTATAATACTTTTTGAACTCTAGGTACCTTTTTTCCAGAGCCAGTTATAAGAAATTAGGTCTTGTTCCTTCCTACTATCCCTAAAAACTGATTAACTGCCTGATCTCAAGTGACTAGTATTAAGATTTTTGAAAATGGGTAAGTTTTGCTAATATTATTAAGTTCTTTTTTTTTCTTTTTGGGACAGTGTCTTGCCTGTGGTCCAGGCTGGTCCACAACTTACTGTGCACCCTAGGATGGCCTTGAATTCACAGCAGTCCTCTGCCTCAGCCTCACAGTGGCTGAGATTATAGACGTGTACCAGCAAGCCCTGCGTGTTTGGTGCTAGGGAATTGAATTTAGGGCCTGGCACTGGCTCGGCAAACACTGTAACTGCTGTGCTGTTTCTCTAGAACCTAAGCACATAATTTTTGAAAAGCAAAGTAGTTCCTTTACATAGGATTTGTTTCTTATACAAGATCTTAAATACCTGAAACTAGTATTCTTGTATATTCGATTCTTCATCTTCAGAAGAATAAAAACTGAGAGCTTCATGGATTTGCAAATTCAGGGATATATTGTAGCAGCACTTTTTACTTCAGCAATTCAAGGACTCTGCGGTTACAGCCTCAGTATTTTTTTTTTTGACTCTCCTGATATTTTATTCAAACTTCTGTTTATTCAGTGAGGATTTGTTTGCTAATGTCTAATTTGTATTACTATTTTCAAGTTCCATTAAAACTGTTATTTCTTCATGATACCATCATGGACATCTGACTGGACATTTGTGAACATAGAGCCTCACCTTATTCATCCTTTTGTTAATCCAACACTTTGGGCCTGCTAGGTGCCCGGCCTTGGAACCATCCTAGTGAGCCTCCGTGGAGGTTACATTTGAGTAGAAAAAGAAAGTGAGCACAGTGAATAAGCAGACCACGTTTAAGGGGAATCCTGACGGTGAGCCATCTGTGCTGAGTACCTCTTGGCAGCTGGCTGAAGGGCATCATTACTCTTACAAGTGGTTGTGATCTCTGACCACAGTTAGAAGTTGGAACATTGTGGGACCGATTACAGGTCAAGATGTGAGAGAAATAGGATTTAAGATAACTGAGATTTTTGACCAAAACGCCTGCAAGGTGGGCAGAGGCAAATTTTGTTTGGCATAAGGCCAAGGTTTAGTTTATGTTCTTAGGATTGATATTCAAGACCAGTTGCATGTGGTCAGTTATTTCTATCTTATTGGAATTAAGAGAGGAGGTCCAGCTGGAAGTCTGTACTTTGGAAGTACCAGCACAGAGACTAGTGTTTTAGTTTAAGGGGCACATTTCAAAAACAAGAAATGGCTTAAAGGTTATAATCTGGCTACTTCATGCAGTGGAGGAGCCATGAATGGGACCCTAGTAGACAAGCGAGTAAATGGAAAGGCCTCTGAAGGAAATGTGTGTATATATGTATATATATATGTATATGTGTGTGTGTGTGTATGTGTATATAGTATATCTGTTATATGCGTGTGTGTGTGTGTGTGTGTGTGTGTGTGTGTGCACTTTTTTTTTCTTATAAGAAAAGGAATATTGTTTTCACTTAAAGAGACCAGGGATCCTTCTCCCGGATTTTGGGAACCTGGAACCTGGGCCAACTATTTTCTACATAAAGCATAATACACAGAATAGTTTAGCTCCCTGGAGATGATGTTTTGGGGAAAACTCGTTTTGGTTGAGCTGTGCTGTGGCTGGGACCCCTGAGATGTGGCAGGCCCTGCCCTCTCTTCCTGGTCTCTGTGGAGGATTCATCTACCTCAAAGTTATGAGGAAGATGAACTTCAATGCAACTACTTTGCATGTTGGTTGTCCTTTAGTGATAATGCTTTTGCTGCTAGCTTCCGTGATTTAACAGTTATCCCACATGTTAGCAGAGTAACATTGTGGTCCACAAAGGAGGCAGGTGTTTAATCTGTGAAGAGACTACAGGTGGTCCCTTTGTGGGCAGAGAAGGATCTGTCTCCTCTGGAAGACACTTAGGCCTTGAAGTAGTCATGAGCTCAGGGCTGAGCCAGGAGGTTGGGTGGGCTGAAGGTGTAGGTTTTTCTGATCAGACTGCTCTGGAAAGGGAAGGTTGTTTCTCCATAGAATACCAAGGTCATTTTACTGGGGTAGATGGCTTTAATTAATTGAAGTGATTTTGAAAAACTTTCTGTACCTCACTACAATTTAAGGGTTGTATTGGTTGTCAGCCCTGCAAAGAGATTATCATTATTTTTCACCACTGACATGGAGAACAGACTCCATCCTTACTATATGTGCAGATTCACTTTTCTAAAATCAGTTGGTGAATCATACTTGCATGCTTTCTGTTTCTGGAGACAGCCTTCCCAATCCCCAGGGACTATTAGAAAGTCCCATGTGTGTTCCACTCATGAGCCCTTTCTGGATTTGTGTGGGATTGCTGCTGCAGTGAGAATGCATTAGGAAGTGCTGTACTGATGGGGAAAGCTCGTAATAATAAATGAATGGGAGTGTAAAATCTTATTGCTTTAAAGTATTTTTAACCTACTCCGTAATAACGAAAAGGGAAAAAATTCAAAACAACTCTAGTATAATCTGTTTCATTAAACATGTTAACCAAAAGTACATACGGATTGGTATTTTCAAATGTGTAACTGCAAGAGAATGTCCGACCCTGAAGCAGTGGGAGGTTTCACAGTGTCTAATGACTTAGTAAAAACTAGTGCATATTTTTTCTCTTATGTTTATAAAAAGTTTTTAATTAATAAAATATTTTTATCTGCTGAGCTGTTTTTCATAGGAAGTAACAGTTTGGAATGAACAGAATACATTTAAAACAAGCAGAACTTCACTCAGCAGGTTGCCATTGTCACTCTTTTGTGTTGCTTATTGCCATTACGTAAGTGTGGGTCAAGTGTGGGTCGCACACCTGATTTAGGTTGTGTTTCTTTGGTGTGGTGTTTGTCACAAAAACTCGTTTACTCTTCAATATTCCTGCTCAGATGTGCTCTCTGGGGGAGCATGGCCTGAGCTCTGCCTGTTTGGTTTACAGGTGTGACTACTGCAACAAAGGCTTCAAGAAGTCCAGCCACTTGAAGCAGCATGTGCGCTCACACACGGGGGAGAAGCCCTACAAGTGCAAGCTCTGTGGGCGCGGCTTTGTCTCCTCCGGAGTCCTTAAGTCCCACGAGAAGACACACACAGGTTATTATCTGTTTCCCACTTTGAATTAATTTTTTTTTTTCGTTTGTTTCTTTCTGTTTTTTAAGACAGAATCGCTCTGCAGCCCAGGCTGGTCCTGCACTCACTATGGAGCCCAGGCTGGCCTTCAATGCACAGCAATCCTCCTGTTTCAGCCTCCCAAGTACTGGGATTACAGGCATGCGCCACCATGCCCAGCTTATGGTGGTGCTGGGGAATCGAACTTGGGAACTTAGCATTTGACTTAGCACGTGCTAGCCATGTGCTTTAACTACTGAGCCATTCCTCCAGCCCTAATGTTTTGTTTTAATATAACATCTTAAAGTGACTCAATCCATATATCATTCAATCACCTATTTATAACTCAGGAATTTTAACATATCCAGACTTCTGCAGCCAGCATCACTATCTAATATTAGAACATTTTATGACTCCTGAAAGAAATTCTATACTGTTAATAGTCACTTCCTATTTCCCTTCCATATTCACTGCATAATTCTTAATTTATCTCTGTCTTTGTGAATTTACCTGCTGTAGACATTTCATATAAACGGACTCGTTCACTTTGTGGTTTTCTGTGATTGCCTTCTTCTACTTAGCAGAGTTTACCCATGTTGTGGCATATGTCAGTGCTTCATTCCTTTTTTATAACCAGTAATATTCCACTGTGTGGATTTGCCGAATTTTTACGTATTACTTGGAGAATTGGTGTCTTAGTTACTTCTTGTTGTGGTGACAAAACATCGACACCCACAAATTAGGGGAGGAAAGATTTATTAGCTCACAGTTTCAGGTCTCACAGTCCATTCACGGGGCGGCAAGCAGGGAAGGCACAGGGCAGTTGGAGAGCTGTGCCCCTCGTTGCCATCAAAAGTGAAGTGAAACCTGAGGGGCCATTTTGATCTCTGGAGCCTTGGAGTCTCCCAGGCAGAAGCTGCAACAGTGTTTGTTCTTCCTTCCTTGACTTAGCTCATGCTGCCAGCTGGGGAGCCCCACACCTAGGGTGGGTACCCCACCCTCATTTCTTGGCCCACAAGTCAGTAACAAACACCCGAAATCTCCGCCCTGGATGCCTCCAGTCATGACAAGTAGGCACAATCTTTCCAGGTTATACCCCAAGCATCTGCTTCTTTGAACCAGGCCTAATCTCCCAATAATGTACAGCTCCGAATACATGTGGCTTTTGGGGAACACTCAATATCTAAACCATAGCAGTTGAATTATTTATTATTATTTTCAACTGGACTTCTGTGAATAATCCTGCAGTGAACTTTGCTATACAAGTTTATGTGCAGACATGTCTTTATTTCTTTTTAGAGGAATTACTTAGCTAGCATATATCATAACTCTTCTTAAAATGTTGTGTTTATCAAACTGTTTTCCAAAAGGCTGATCCATTTTATATGCCCACCAGTAGGCAGCATCAGATTAAAAGTTGTCAGGAAGGGCGGCTGTGAGCAGATGTATAGTACATGCGAGGCAGTGCTGAGGAGGGGATTCGGGAATGGCATCAAGCCTTTTGTGGTCCAGTGCTTCTTTCCAGTCCCTGGTGCACAGGAGAGGAGAGTAGAGTCTGTGTTGGGCTTGATCTGAAATGAGGTGATAGGGAGGCCTCAGAAACTTCTTGAGCCTAATCTGAGTTGATTGTCATGGCAGTGATAGAAAGGTAAATTTGAAAAAACATTTCTGGAGTTGAATCTACAAGTGTGTTCTCAGCTTAAATGTCAAAGATTGAGGACAGAAAAAATGTGGTTTATTTAAAAAAACCTCTTCTCAGAGGCCATGACTTTCAGTAGAGACTGTACTAAGATGTGTTCTGTTTCCATGACCTTAAAACAATTACTGAGTTTTGTATCTGGAATGTTCCCCAAAGGTTCATGTATTTGGATGTTATGGGTTATTGGTGGAACCATATGCTGTTAGGAGATGGCTTCCTGGTCTGGAGGGGTGGATTATGAGCATGTGGTAAATAACAAGCGCATGGTGGAAGACAGATTATAGGTTACAGGCCTGTGGATTAGACTATAGATTACAGGTATGTGGTAGGTTATTGTACAGACGTTGTGGTGGGGCTTAACTCTGGAAGGGACAGAATACTAGGACTGGACCTGGAATGGGCAGATCGCTGGGACGTGA
The DNA here is from genome assembly GCA_004027205.1 of Ctenodactylus gundi. NCBI lineage: Eukaryota > Metazoa > Chordata > Mammalia > Rodentia > Ctenodactylidae > Ctenodactylus > Ctenodactylus gundi. The sequence continues at coordinate 75,194 of PVKB01001755.1, forward strand.
CCTGGAAGGATGTGTGCGATTCCTCCCTTCCTTCTGGGCCTGGGCTTGCTCTGCCGTGTGCTGCCACGCCAGCTGCCTGTGAGTGGGCTGTGATTCTGAAACTGTGAGCTAAAGTAAACGTCCCCCCTGATTTGTCTATATCGGGTATTCCATCATAGCGATAAGAAAGTAAGAAGACAGTCTAGTCACTGAGCAGTGACAACACAACAAAACCATTAAGTCAGTGGTTTATTGAAAGTATCTTTGTGTGCTTCTGAATTTAAGCTAATAAAGTGTGGTTTTCTCTACTGACCTTGTGTTGTCCAGGAGTGAAGGCTTTCAGTTGCAGTGTTTGTAATGCTTCGTTCACAACCAACGGCAGCCTCACGCGGCACATGGGTACACACATGACCATGAAACCATACAAGTGCCCGTTCTGTGAAGAGGGCTTTCGCACTGCAGTGCACTGCAGAAAACACATGAAGAGACACCAGGCAGTCCCTTCTGCTGCATCAGCAACTACAGAAACGGAGGAAGGAGGTATCTCCGCTTTGTTGATTCAGAGTTTATTAACTACATGCTGATATAGTAATTAATACGTAAATCACCTTGAATATTTGAGCCTGGCTATATACAGCTGAAGCTCAGTAATATCCTGATTTTTAAAATTAATTTACTTTCTGAATGGAGGCCTACATCCTTTTTGAGAAATAATTTGGAGAAAACACCTGATCTTTACCAGTTGTGACAGGCAGGTTAGTAGCCACTTGTCATAGCATTGTGTCCTTCCAACCACACTGAAGTCAGTCACACACGGAGGTGGGGAGTTTAACTTTCTAATGAATATGATGTCATACTGTACATGGTGTTGTAATCTGTTTAATCTTTCCTTCTCTGAAGTTTATGACACATGTTTTGATAATGTTAAGCACAGGGACTCAATAGTCCAGGTGACTACACAGAGTTCTCTTGTATTTCATTCATTAACTTATAGGTATACAGATAATATTCAGTGTTTCCTGAATTATCAGTCATGTTTCTGGAATACTGTACCTGTTGTCTTCGTTACTAATTCATTGCCGGAACACAGTACCCAACATGCACAACTTAGGGGACGAAAGATTTATTTTAGCTCACGGTTCCAGAAGGTTCCATTCATGGACAGCCAGTAATGGTAGAAGCACACGACTAAGATCTAGCAGGAGGAAACCTGCTCTCAGCTTGGCAGACAAGACCGTGGAACAAAAGGCACCGTGAGCAACAAGCCGTGGGGGAGGGCATCTCTTTTCCACCTTAAATCTAGTTAACTTAGTAACCTTAACCTCATGTGCTCAGCTTTAATTTGCCACTTCTTGCTTTTGTAAGCATCCCAAGCCCTCTTTTCTGTGCTCTCGATAGATGGGTGTGTGGAGGAAGAGGAGGAACACTCTGATAGAAGTGTATCCAGAAAGCCCCGTCCTGAAGTGATCACCTTCACAGAGGAGGAGACGGCCCAGCTGGCCAAGATTCGGCCTCAGGAGAGCGCTACGGTATCTGAGAAGGTTCTGGTCCAGTCTGCCGCGGAAAAGGACCGCATCAGTGAGATGAAGGACAAGCAGGCAGAGCTGGAGGCCGAGCCCAAGTACGCCAACTGCTGCACGTACTGCCCCAAGAGCTTCAAGAAGCCCAGTGACCTGGTGAGGTAAGGCCTGCTGCCACAGGCTGCGGTGTAGTTTCTGGGACGCCTGACTACATGTACTGCCAGCTCTTCTGATCCTTTTTACCATAGTTAAGGAAGTGAATTTTCACAGCTGATAGCGTGTAAACACCAAGAATTACTTCTGAAGTCTGTGAGATTTTTTTGTTTTGTTTTGTTTTTCTGAGAAAGTTCTTCATTCTTTTCCTCCCCATTTTATTAATATATATACGCAGTACATACATAATGTTTACATTGAACTTGAATGTGTTCTGCAGATATATACATATATTGTGTCAAAATTATAGTCCCTTCCCCTCCCATTTTTTGGCCCTCCCACAATGCTCCCCTCCTCCCTAACTCTCAGTATTACCCCCATTTGGCTCTTTATTGGTATTTTTTAACATATCATCACCCTTTCTCCTTCCCACTCTCTCACCTCCCATTTCCCTTTCTCTGAAAAGTCCATCTTTTTACTTTCTTCCATGTCTCTTACATTTTTTATATTTTGGTTTTCTCACATTAGAGAAGCCACGTAATATTCAACTTTCTGGTTCTGATTCATTTCGTTGAGCCTCAGTCTGAAGGTTCATCCATTTTCCTAAAAATAACTCAAATATGTCATCGTTAGTGGCAGAATAATACTCCATTGTGTATATATACCGTATCTTATTTAACTAGTAATCTGTACTCAGGCATACTGGCTTCTTCCAAGATTTGGCTGTTATCAATTGTGCTGCTACACAAAAGGCATTCAGGTTATCATTACATCAATCAGATTTCCTAGGCTAAATTTATAGCAAAGCCAAAATAAAGGTATTGCTATATTAAATGAACTTAGGTCTATATCTCAAAAGTATATCACACATAAAGCAATAGATATAATGGCATATTTAGTTATTTCAGAGTTTTGTTTTTTTTTTAAGAGTTCTTTCCCATAGAAGAGCAGGAAGAAGCAAATAACATCATTATTACAAATTTAGTTACAGAGCATGAAATTGAGACATAAATTCAAGAGTCACAGGTTGACTAATAGCCAACTGATTTCTTAGTCAGTGGACGAAGGCTATGTGATCTTTTATCTTTACTCAGTGAAAGCTTCAGGGAAAAGACCCCAACCACTTATTTACCAGCTCTTACTTTTTTAGAACTAATAATATCTCAAGTCAAAACCATTGCCTTCTGCCACTTCACCCCCAGCTGAATATCTATACACATCACACATATCAAACAAGTTTCACAGGTTAAGATTTTATACCAATTCCCCTGTTGAATTTAATTATATTTTGCAAACTAATACACTAATAAAAATAGTAACTAAGGGGGAAGTTTCACAGATTCTGTGAGAAAGCTGGTACTGTTTTAGTGGGGTGCCAATCAAATGTTTTATGTCTGGTTTTTTTGTTATACTTTCTCTTTAGATGTCTTCTTTCCTCCATATTTTTTGGTGCTGCTTATCTCTGTCTCTCTCAGAGATTTCTTTAAGTACTTTCTGTGCTGCTGGGCTAATGGTCACATATTTCTTTATGGATTCTTGGTCATGAAAAATTTTTACTTACTCAATTTTCAGGGATAATTTTGCTGGATACAGTGACCTGGGTTGACACTTGCTATCTTTTAAGGCTTGAAAGATTTTGCTCCAGGCTCTCCTGGCCTCTAAAGTTTGCATTGAGAAATCTGTGGTAATTTGAATGATTTTGCCTTGGTAAAATGATGTCTGTTTTTTTTTTTTCACTGCTTTTGATATTGTCTCTTTATGCTGTATTTCTGAGGTTTTCATTATGATAAGCCATGGCAAGTCTTCATTGCTGGTTGAGATTATTTGGTGCTCTGTAAGCTTCTTGTACCTGAAAACTACTTTCTTTTTCTAGATTTGGAAACTTACTTGAATGATTTCAGTGAATAAATTCTTTATACCTTTGGTGCTGTCTCCATAGTAGTGAGACTGTTTCTCTTGGAATCATCCATCATCTGTTGTATCCAGCTGCTTTGCTCATTTCTGATTTTGGAATCCTGCGTAATTATAGCATTTGTCTCCTCAGCCTTGTCTTCAAGGTCTGAAATTCTGTCCTCAGGAAGTTTGAGTCTACTGCCCTTGCTTTCATGTGTATTTTTCATATCCTTCATTTCAGTTGTATTTCTTTTTAAAATTTTCACTTCTGTATCAAAATGTCTTTATATCTTGCATTTCCTGATTTACCTCAGCCAACTTTTTATTTGTGGCTTCTATATGCTCAGTGAGTTTTGTCTCCATTAGGACCACTATTTGGTTAGTAAATTCCTCTTTAAACCTGCTGATCATTGCTTGCATTTCTTTGAGAATATCTTGTTTGAACTGGCTGTTCAACTCATTTATTTGCTTTTTGACTTCTCTATGAGTTCCGTTATTTCAGGGCCAGTGACACTAACTTCTGGGGTCTGAGACATGTCTGTGTGTGTCTGGTTGCCTTGTCTTTTTCCCGTATTTCTGTTTTTGAGAGACTTTACTTTAAAGGCCTGGCTTAGAGGCTTCTTTGAACAGGTATGAGGATGTGCGAGGGGAGCCGAAATTCTTCTGAGTTCCGTACCAGAGTCGGCAGTGAGAGAGTCCCTGACTGCCTGATGGCCTCTGGGTTGTCATGACCACCCCCAACCCCTCAGCAAAGCTCTGCCACTTATCCTGGCTCCCATCCCTGGAAGGTGGGCCTCTCCACCCTTGGGGGTGCTCCCACCTATCCTTAGCCATTCGGGGCCAGCAACCTTTCTCTCTTCTTTGCAGCTATCTTTTGTCCCAGTTTATTCCTAGGCGCTGTTTAAGAGTGACTCAGAAAACCCTTATGTGCTCTTCTGAGATTTCTCTTACTCAGAACAGTTCAGTCTTAGGCCTTTTTTTTTTTTTTTTTTTTTGTGGCTCCTTCTTAAGTCACTGCCTGTTTCGGCTGCCGAGGGCCACGTCTGGTCTAGGTCCAGGAAGCCTTTTCTAGGGAAAGCTCCCATTGTGTTTGCATCACCTGTGGGTGTGGTTTTGTGGTTGGGGGCTGCCAGCTGCTGTCAGTACCCACTTGTCCTGGACCCTCTCTTACACGTACCTTGGTCAGAGGCTCCTCCAAGCTTTCCTCCGTCTGTTGATGCCAGCGGCTCAGGGCTACTCTCAGTGGGCCTGGGGTGGCTTCATGGCTGCTGTTTCTCTCCACTTCTGATGTGCCTCGTCTCAACGGCTGGTACTCGCCTTCCTCTCCTAGCTGAGCGGAACGGGCAGTGTTTCATCGTAGTCTCCGCTGTTTAAGTAAGTTCCCGAGAAGACGTTGCACAGCCTTGTTCCTTGGCAGCCATCTTGACCGGAAGTCTTAGTAGTCTGTGGTTTAAGTCTGTGCTGACTCTACAGGGACCTCTTCAGAATACAATTTGTGGCTCACTGGTATGGGTTTGTGTGGCTGTGGTATAGTGAAAATGGGAATGAATGTGTTAATTGAGGAAGACGAAGTGCCAGGTCAGGCTGGTGTTTAGCAGGGCAGCAGGTGCCCTGCTGTGTGGAGGGCTGTCGGCCTCCGTGATGAGTACACGAGAGGAGACCAAAGGCAGATGGTGACTGATGCGCTAGATCCAGTGTAGCAGAGTGGTGAGAAGAGTGGAATCGAGGATGTGTATAAAAGGTAGAAGGACCTGCAGGACAGCTCAGTTCAGACCGAGGGGAGAAGGTCTGTGTCCACAACATTCTCCTCATATATTATAAGTCTCTACAGCAAGGGGAATGCTACATTTTGTTCTAGGGAATAGGCAAAAACAAACAAACAAACAGACAAACAAAAACCCCAGGTTTCCAGAACCCACTTAACAACTGGAAGCATTGGAGGCATCCTGGAGGCTTTCCGGTGGCTGATGGGGCAGCAGACTGCCTTAGACCCCGCACAGACATTTCCCTGGCCTCTGTATGCACTGGAGTGCTTACTCCACGGAGCAGGGACCAGCGGCACAGGGGAGTGTGGGTGGGTGTGGCATCTCTCCAGCAACCATCTGGTGAGCACATAATGTGACTTCTCAGAAGCAGACGTGCTGGCCAGCAGAGCGACTGTCCTACGGGATGGATGACACCACCTCAGAGTGCTCCGTAGGCTGGAAGGGCATCAGGTGGTGAGCCCTGCTTGAGCTGCATGCTGCAGCTCAGTTCAGGAATCTAAGGCTGCTGATTCAGTTGGCTGGAGAACAGAAGAGCAGTTCTGTGGTGATGCGGCTGGGTGGTGGCAAAGACAGCAGATTGAGGCCAGGCTGTGCCAGTGCTCAGCAGGTGGTGGCTGTCTCCATAAAAACAAAGAAGACAGGAACCAGCCCTCAGAACAGGGAGAGTGGCACAGCCAATAGTTGAGTAACTATCTTTGTGTCCCATCCTACTCAAAACGTACCCTGCTCAGCCTCCCTATTCCTACCTGAGTCTAGGTCATGGCATAACAAAATGTTAAGCAGGTGGAGGGATACCCTGCTCTCCAAAGCTAATCACCAGTGGAAGTTCTCAGGTGTGTTTTCAGGGGTGTCACCTCATGTATTAACATTAAGTCGAGCATTCTGGTTTTCATTTAGCTTTACGTATCAGTGAGTCTTAATCATCTTTGTCAGGATTCTCCTGATGCTGGCTGCTCTGTTTCATGGGCATCCCACAGTTGTGATGTCAGATACACTCACGAATGTGGAGGTCTCGTGCTGGATGTACAAGGACGCTCTGCAGGCTGTGTCATTGCATCCGTGCGGGTTGTGCAGTTCCCTGCTGACACTTCTCCCAGAGGGCCTTAGAGGGTTGTACACGTTAATGTTCCTCAGGGGTCAGATTACCAGAGGAGCAGGAGATCGCAGTGTGACTGCTTGCCTTGTGGGTGTTTTAGGCAGTTTCTCTTTTTCTTCCGTAAGCTTACTCTGCATTGCCCACTTGCCCACCTTCTTACTCTTTTACTTTTTGCTAATTTATAAGAACTCTTTGGTTTTTAAGGAAATTAGCCCTGTTTTCATTTTTGTGATGATTTTTGTTATTTAGGTTTGTTTATTGTGTTCTATGTAAAAATAAAGCTTAGAATCTTTATTTGGGAAAGTTTAAGAACATAGTAATGTATTTTTATTTGTGTAGTCACAAATTTTAAGTTGTTTATAGACAATTCTTTATGCTTGTCTGAACACATGTGTGCATTATACACTTATAACTTTATACGTGTATAGAAGTGAAAAGAAAATCATATAATTACAATTGCTTTCTGGATAGGCATGTCCGAATCCATACTGGAGAAAAGCCATATAAATGTGATGAGTGTGGGAAGAGTTTTACTGTGAAATCAACCCTCGACTGCCATGTGAAGACTCACACAGGTAAGGGACAAATACTTGTAGGTTTGGTAGAAGCTTTGGTGCCTTATAATGTTAATGTTTTATTTTTATTCATTGAAATTTTAGAAAGTAAAAATCGGAAACAATAGAAAAGATTTTTTATTACTAATGTATAGAAAATGATCTAACCCCTGAGAAAAAGGAATTAGATTCCAAAAGTGAAGACTTAAATATTTTCATGTAAAAGATTTTCTTTTAGTCTCATTCAGCCAAAAAAGTTTGGGTTGTTGGGGCTTTCTAAAAAACAAAGATTTAGCAAGTCTAATGATAGTTTCTTTTTTTCTAGCCCAGGGCTTCGGATTGAGCTATATCCTTAGCCCATTTTTATTGATTTTGAGGCAGGACCTTGCTAAGTTGCCCAGTCTGGATTCAGATTTGGAGTCCTTCTGCCTCAGCTTCTCAAAGTGCTAGTAGCGTTACAGGCCTGTGCCACAAAGACTGGCATAAAATTTTTTATGTGGAGAGAAAAATCTTAAGAAGGGAAAGTTATCATCTACTTCCCAATGGCCTTTTTCTTCATCTTATTTGAGGACGTACAAGTTACTTGTGCCCATCAAAATGGAAACTCTTGGTTATTGAATTCTACATCCATGATGCTGTGGTTAGGAGGGTGCTCGCATTTCTCCTCTTCTTGTGGATTTTGTCCTCTGCACGTGAGCTTGATGCTCAGGCAGTTCACTTCTGTGAGCCAGAGGTCCCTTCCATATGAAATGCGGCTAATGATAATACCTCCCTCATTAAGAAGTTAGATGAACTAAGAACATGTACGTGGCTTAGAATAATATTTGACATGCATGTTGGAAGCTCTGAGAGTGTTAGGGTTGTTGTTACTATGTTGTAGGATTTGATGATCAAACTCACCTGCATTCTTAGTTTTGATCATGAGAAGATTGAACAATGGAGTACAAGTGGAATTTTAACATGTTTATGTAAGTTCTGGGACAAAAATAGGCATGCAATTCACTTGTTAAGCCTCTTGAGTGTGCAGCTTTCTTACTTCATGAGGGTTCTTGTATGTGAGTACTGCAGTCTTGTTGAGGATGAGCAGGGCTCGCGGTGTCCCTCATCGCATCCCAGGGCTAGTGCTGCAGTTCATGTGGAGCCGGCCCCTGGTGATGCTCACAGCAGCGTGGCACCACTGCTGCGGTTGGATGTTCCATGCAGTCTGCATAGACAAGGAGTAGAAAGAGTCTGTGCAGAAATGCTCCGGTGCCCATCTCCCCTTAGGGAAGTGGGAGGTGACGCGTGAGGACCCCAGAGTAGCTTCGGATCTAGCCCTTTTGTCATGATCTCCTTGCCGGCAGTGGCCTTATTAAAAGCAGCACTTGTTTCCTTGGCAGTGAGGGGGAAAACAAGCAAGGACCTCGTCCTGCCCTGAGGTCTTGTGGGGCAGTCGGTCTTGATGACCCTTGTTACATGGCAGGATTTGTCACACAGGTAATCATGTGAAGAGCCAGAAAGGAAAGAATTAGGCACGTGACGTTGGGCACTTGCTCTCTGGCTCCAGAGTGAACTCTGCCTGTGTGCGTTCTACAAGTGTGGTGCTTCTTATGCTGGCATTCTGATTGTCCTTGTTTGACAAAGGAGAAAAGAAAGAGAAGTGAGTGAGAGCCCCTTTGTAAAATCAGAGAAAAGGGAAAATAGTGCCAGTTTGGCTAAGTCACACTACTTACTAACTTCCAGTAAGTGTGGGTCAGATGCTTCAGTCAGGATGCAGTATATAACACAGTGGTTTAAGGACACAAAACCTCAGAGGGCTGTGAAAGTAGCAGCTTCAGATTGTACACAGTATGCTGATATGATTCTACCGTTGGCTGTGGCATCCAAAACTTGTTCTGGAAGAAGGGCTGTCTTCAGAGCACTCCAGCCCATGGGGTCAGCACGGTTTCATTTATCTCGAAGACGGGGACATCTGTGAATGCGAATGGTTGTGGCTCCGCATTGATTCTTCCCTGGGCTTTCCACAGGTCAGAAGCTGTTCAGCTGCCACGTCTGCAGCAATGCTTTTTCCACAAAGGGAAGTCTGAAAGTCCACATGAGACTGCACACAGGGGCAAAGCCTTTCAAATGCCCCCACTGTGAGCTCCGCTTTCGTACATCTGGGAGAAGGAAGACTCACATGCAATTTCATTACAAACCTGATCCAAAGAAAGCTAGAAAGCCTATGACGCGAAGCTCATCAGACGGACTCCAGTCCGTAAACCTCCTCAACTCCTCCTCCCCTGACCCTAATGTCTTTATCATGAACAACTCGGTCCTAACAGGACAATTTGATCAAAATTTGCAAGGATTGGTGGGCCAGGCTATTCTCCCTGCCTCCGTGTCAGGTAAGAGCCGAGCTGAGGCTGGACCCGTCACTGCACTGACATGCAGCCCTCTTACCTGTCACAGAATGCAGCAAGAGATCGCTCTCCTTTCCTTGCGTTGTGTGGTTTGTTTCAAAGCAGTAGAAAAACTGAGATTCCAAACAGTTTACCCTCCTGCTTCCCATTCTCTCTTGTATCACATTTTGTGTTTTGAGCACTTTGATTAGCTTTGTATTATTTTTAGTGGTACTGGGGATTGAACCTAGGGCCTTTGGACTGAGCTACATCTTTTGTCTTTATTTTTATTCATTATTTTGAGACATGATCTCACTAAGTTGCTCAGGCTGGCAGTTGGGACCCTCCTGCCTCGTTTCCCTGAGTGCTGGGAATGCAGACGTGCATCACCCCAGCTGCACTTTGAATGAGTTTGGATTTGCTTCTCGTTCACTTGGCGTTCTCGTAAACTTAGTAGTGAGGTGTGTGACTCACGAGCACTCTCTAGCGTCAGTCTTACTGCATCAGCAGAGTTATGTCCTCTTGGGGCATACAAAAGGAATATTAAATTTTAGTCACTTGGCTCTATTTGTGTACTCACAAGTATATAGCTACTAGACATCCCTTGTGTGACTTACAGGACAATTACAGCTGGGCCACCACGGCTTACTCATTGCCGCTGTTTTGAGCCTCGGGCTAACCAGTGGACTCTGCCATCCACTTCTTTGATATGTTTAAAATAAAATTAATACTTTTCAACAGGGTTTTGTTTAGTCATAATTAAATGATATGTGTATGTAGTGTAAATATTTTTATACCTTTACTAGATCATGTTAATGTAACATATAAAGCTTATGCAGTTATAAATCCCCATATAAAAGTGAGTTCTTTCAGACTTTAAAAACATTTCTAATATTCAGACATTCCCTTTCTGTCTCTCTGGCCAGCTGGTGGTGATTTGACAGTATCTTTGACAGATGGGAGCCTCGCCACACTAGAAGGCATCCAGTTACAGTTGGCTGCAAACTTGGTTGGACCAAATGTTCAGATTTCTGGAATTGATGCCTCCAACATCAACAACATCACACTGCAGGTATATTAACTGCCGTGGCTTTCTGTGCTTGAATATTGTCTAAATCACGTGGAAGCATGGTGTTTTCATGACCTCTATTACTTTTCAGATTGATCCAAGTATTTTGCAGCAAACACTCCAGCAGGGCAACTTGCTTACGCAGCCTCTCACAGGGGAGCCTGGTGCGGCCCCGCAGAATGCTGGACAGACGCCAGACAGCGCAGCTCCCACTGGCGTGGTCCTTCAGCCCATCTCAAGCCTGTCCTTACAGCCCACAGTAACATCTGCTAACCTGACCATTGGTCCACTGTCTGAGCAAGATTCTGTGCTGACCACTAGCAGCAGTGGTAAGCCCTTCACTTCATTCATTTTACCAGCTGGAGTTTCAGTTTCTTGCTAATAGTCATATGTTTGGGTTTTAGGTACTGTGTTATTTTCTTCATTCAGGGGACCTCACCAAATGAAATTATGGGTCACAAAGATAGAGTGAACTTTCCTTAGTTAAGGATGTTTAATCAGTATATGTGCATAGATTAGTACATTCTATATACATTCTGTATGTCCATGTGATTATTATTATTATTTTTTGAAACAAGGTCTTGCTGTGTAGCCCAGGCTGGTCCTGAGCTCACTGTGGAGCCCAGGCTGGCCTTGGACTCAAGGCAATCCTCCTGCCTCAGCCTCTGGAGTGCTGGGATTATGGGTGTGCCCCAACACGCCCAGCTTATGTGGTACTGGAGAATCAAAGTCAGGGCCTTGCAAGCACTTTAACCCTGGGCCATTTCTTCAGCCCCATGTAATTACTTTTTATGTTTATCCCCCTTTTTTTGGTGGTTCTGAGGATTAAATCCTGCACCTTGCACATGCTAGGCAAGTCTTTGTAGGTGAGAAGTAATTAAGAGGTGACTGATACTTTTAAGAGGTGGCTTGGAAGGTAATAACTTAACTAAAATATGTGTACTATAAATATGGAAAAACATGTCATTTTGGGGCTTATCTTTGTTTTGCTTTGTGCTGATGAACAGGGACCCAGGACCTCAATCAGGTGATGACTTCCCAGGGCCTCGTGTCCACCTCCACCGGGCCCCATGAGATCACGCTGACTATTAACAACTCGAGTCTCAGCCAGGTTCTGGCTCAGGCCTCTGGCCCCGCGGCAGCATCGTCCTCGGGCTCTCCACAGGAGATTACCCTGACTATCTCCGGTTAGTAAGTTGACATTTTAAGCAGGCTTTTACCTACAATTTATTTCCATCTCCCTGTATGTCTTTTCCCACAATACTCAGTTTTGCCTAAATCCAGTGCTGTGTATTTGTAATTTATGTGAGAAATTCAAGTTTCATGAAATCTGATACTAGAAATCTAAAACTAGGTAGTTTATCGTGACACTTCAGTTTAAGTTGATTACATAGGTCATTAATTCCTCAATGTTTAGAGTGTCAGGTATTTTTTGCCGCATAGTTTTGTTTAGCAAAGAGCCAAACAGGTCACTTCATCATTGTTTTCTGCGGCCTCTGAAGTGAAGGAAGGTCACTGGTGTGAGCCACATGGACCAGGAGATCTGTGGTGTTTGCTTGCTTTCTGTCTGCAGAGCTTTACTCAGATTGTGTAGAAAAAGTTACAGTATGGTAAAACACCGGAAAGTAGATGAACAGAAAATCTTGGCGAGTTCTTTTTTGTGCCAGTGCCCCGGGCTTCGCCCCATCCTTCTCCTTGACTGTGCGTGTGCCGCCCATGGTGTGTCTCCCTGGGCTGTCACAGCAGGCTCTGGCCTCAGTGGGCAGCGAACATACTGGCCTGGGGTGTTTTGCCCACATGACGATTAGCTCTGATATCTCTGTAGAGACTGAGTCATTTTCTTTAATTTAATAATTTTAGTAGTCCTTACTGTGTGCTAGATGTTATTCAGATAACTATTATCGATGTTAACTCGTTAGTATGAGTTCACTTAAGTCTCAGAAACATCTTGTGAGGTTGTTTTTAAAAATAAGAAAAGAATTTTATGGGAAATGCAAATAGCTTAGCTTCCATGGAGATCTCTGTGCAGCAAATGTCCGAATCATGACACGCCTCAACTGGAGACCATCCAGGACTTCAGTGAGATTTTTTTTTTTTCAAAAATTAGCAATGAAATTGAAAGAAAGGCTGAATAGAAGAAAAGCAGAAGTTTTTTGTTTCTTTCGGAAAGGTCTCTTTATTCTTTTTTTTTTTTTTTTTTTTGAGACAGGGTCTTGCTCTGTAGCCCAGGCTGGTCCTGAGCTGACTGTGGAGCCCAGGCTGGTCTTGTACTCATGGAAATTCTCCTGCCTAAGCCTCCCAAGTGCTGGGATTACAGGCATGCACCACTACGCCTGGCTTTCTGTGGTGCTGGGGAATCAAATTCAGGGCCTTGCACTTATAAAGTGTGAGTTTAAACCACTGTGCCATTCCTCCAGCCCTATTCCTCTTAATATATGAAAAATGTAAGGAACTATTTTTAGATAGAGCTTTCCTTTTAAGTGAGATGCCATGACTTTTAGATGCCATTGGATGATAAAAATTGACATTTAATTTTACACAATTCAGTAACATTTCTTTTTTCATGATGTGCATCTGACTGAATTTTAGTGTTGGAAATATAGAAGGACAAGTTAATTTTCTTTGATTACCCTTAATATAGGAGGCATTGTGCTAGATCGTAGCAAAAAAAACAATACATGATTCTTGCTCAGAGCTTAGAAAATATGTTCTTCAGTTCACAGAAATGCTTTTGTTTCTCTGATGTTTTCCTGTTGCTCATTTTTTATGTTATTGCTTTTAGATGTATTAGAAAGTATAGAGTAATGTAACTAGCTTAAAAAGCTGGCTTAAAAGTGTTGTTCTTAGGGAAAGCTTCAGATCAGGTACTGAGGTAAGGTCTATCTGAACTTGAGCTCAGCCTTTCCCCTAGGCTCCCTTCGCAGTGTCAGATCATGAGAACTGGCTACAGAAGCCTTTTAAGTCAACATTTCCTTATCCCACTCTGAAAACGTGTGGTCACCTGTTGAAATCTACATGCAAATTATCATTTAGTTTGTAGAATTTTTTCTACTACTGTATACACTTGTCAGTGCTTAAGTATGTGCAGATATGACTTAGGAACACTCAAGAATGCAAGTACTACATAAATTTTGCAGTCTTATAGCAGTTTTTGTGCTCTAGTGATTGGAGAGAAAAATCAACGTTGTGTAAAAGGCTAAATCATTCCTTTGCATCGCCAAATTAATTGTTCCTGCTGTGTGTGCCGTACCCAGTTTTGTTTCCTGTTTATAGTCCTCTGGTGTGGCAAGAGGAATGGGCCGTGTCAAGAGTCATGGTGTCTCAGCTTTGGATGCTGTCTTCCCTCTGGTTTTATGTTGGTTTGCTCCCACCTGATTTTACAGCAGCAGAATTTTTAAGGAAGCTTATCTTTACTAAGTGTTCCAATGCATTTTATATGGCTTTAGTTGAAGCATTAGCCAGTATTTTATTCACATATTCATTTCTAGTTTCTGTACTGTCCACGTAGGGGCACCTCAGCTAATTTTATAAGCTTATTTTGTGTTGCCCCATTAAGGGAGATCTGTTACTAAACGTGGTTTTGGTACACTTGGCAATCTACTACATTTGAAAATATTTTAAACTTCCACTAAAGTTTTATTGTATTTAAGTGCCTGTGAGTAAAGTAAAAATCTTAAGTGTTTAAAAAGTTCTAATGGCTTTAAAAGTATGAACAAATACTATCATTTAGGGAAATCTGTGTTGTCTTATTTTCATTTTTATTTGAATATTATTGAAAACAAGAGCTTTGAGGATGCTATTATATGTTTATTATGTGTACATATAGTAGAATGTTAGTTTTAGATGTTACAGTGTTAATTTCCATTCACATCAAGATCTTATTCAGTACAATTCCACCAGAAGTTCTGTGAGGAAGCATGCAGTTATCAGTACATGCAGTCAACATTTATGTTCTGGTGACACTTTCATAAGTAAGGACCAACTTCTCTGACAACCACAGCTAAAGACTTAAATACATAGTAAATTAAGGAGTTAAACTTTTTAGCATAACAGCTATGTCAGCTACAGGGGAGTTTTTCATGATGTACAGTGTCATTCCATAAGAGTTTATATTCTACGTATTGAACGTGAATAGTCATACTTTACAGACCGACAGGGTAACATTGGGAAAAACACGTAGTTATTTACTAAAACAGGGTTGTTACTTGGAAACACAGGCAAAATATAGAACAGATTTTTGTTTAGAAGCACAGAACAGAGAAATAGTGGCATTCACTACCGATAGCCAGCATGTTTTCGTATCTAGGCACTGTCCAGTGATTTTGAGCTTCTTTTGGCTATGGTGTCATTTTTCCCCCCACATATTATTGATATGTATATGTGCAAAATTCAAGGTTTACAATGAAGTATCTTGTCAAGGTGACAAGGGCTTTCCCACTCCCCTTTTGTCCCTCCCCCACCCACTCCTCCCTCCCTCCTCCCCCACCCTACTCCCCTCTTTCACTTTGTCTTTCCTCTTAAGTTCCATAGGAGTTGTGATCTGGGACTCTCATATCAGAGAGACTATTCCATGTTTCACCTTCTGCTTCTGACTTACTTCACTGAGCATGATGTTCTCCAGTTTCTTCCATTTGCCTGCAAAAGCCTCCACGCTGTTGGACTTTATTGATGCATAGTATTCCATTGTGTATAAATGCCACATTTTGTGTATCCATTGGTCTGTTGATGAGTATTTTGGTGCCTTCCATATTTTAGCTATTGTTAGTTGTGCTGCTAGGAACACGGGTATACATATATCTCTGTTATGTGTTGTTTTGGTCTCTTTTGGATATATTCCCAGGAGGGGTATCGCTGGATGGAAGGGGATATTTATTTCTAGTCTTTTAAGAGATCTCCAAACTGTTTTCCAAAGTGGTTGTACGGATTTACATTCCCACCAGCAGTGCAGGAGGGATCCTTTCTCCCTGCAGGCATGCCAGCACTGATTGCTCTTTGACTTTGTAGGCCATTCTGTCTGGGGTGAGATGGTATCTCAGTGTTGTTTTGACTTGCGTTTCTCTTATGGCTAGAGATGTTGAACATCTTCTCATGTATCTGTTGGCCTTTTGCATTTCTTCGTGAGTGAACTGTCTCTTCATTTCATTTGCCCACTTTTCAATAGGATCCTTTATTTTGGTAGGCTTACTTTTCTTTAGCTCCCTGTATATTCTAGTTATAAGCTTCTTATCTGAGATGTTGGTGGTAAATATTTTTTCCCAGTCTGTTGGATCTCTTTTTACAATGTTGGTAGTTTCCTTTGTTGTGCAGAAACTTTTTAGTTTGACAAGATCCCATTTGTTAATAATGGGTATAATTTCTTCTGCTTTTGGTAACTTGTCAAGAAAGTCTTTGCCTACCCTCCTATGTCTTTTAGAAATTTGCCTACTTTGTCTTCTAGAAGGTTTAGTGTTTCATTTTTAATGTGTAAGTCTTTGATCCACTTTGATTTGATTTTGGTGCATGGTGATAGGTGTGTGACTAGATTTATTCTTCATGTGGATGTCCAGTTTTCCCAGCACCATTTGTTGAATGGGTCTTTTTGTGGTCTCTTTCAAGTTTGCTTCATGGAATGTGGTTCATATGTATTAGGCTCATTTCTAGGGGATTTATATTTTGCTTCATGTGCTTTTTAAGTTTTTTTTTTAAACTTCTGTGTATGTGTTCCCATAATTCCTTTGTTTTCCATATGCATGAGCTCTTAATGTGCTTGGACCCTCCCCATAGGAAATGTTTACTGGGGCCTCCTGGGTGGAGAAAGATAACATTGTTTCTTGCCTTTTCTGCCTCTGGCCTTATTCTACATTTCCCACTCTTAGTTACCTAACTGCCTTCTCATTTTGATGGCTTCACATACAAAGTCTTCCTAACCTGGTGTTGGATGTTTCTCTTAACTTGTTACTTTTGCCCTGTACTGTGATTTTTCTGGCCTGAGCTGAAAATGGGATAATAAAATTGAAGGTGGCAGTCTTCATGAAGCTAAAGAGTGCAAGTTCTGGTCTAGACAACCCGAGGAGGAAAATAGCAAGGCATAGCCGGAAGTACAGCTGTGCCTTAGGTCAGGTCTGCTTTCTGTGACCAGGCTGGGGTGGTCAGGTCCCATGGGGAGTGGAAAGGGAACACAGGAAGCAGCTGGAGTTAAAGTCACCCCTTATTCTTGCTTCTCTTTGTTTCTGCCTCTTTGCACCATGTTTCTGCTGGTGTAATTATTATAAAAAGTATCACCCAGTAGTGGTCTAGTGCTGTCCAGTCAGAAACAGTGATGCCCTGTATTATCTCAGGCAGCTTGAAAAACCCTTACAAGGAGCCAGGAACTCCAGAGTCAAGCAGTTAGGAAAGACTATATAAGGAAGTGGAGAGTCATAGTCATTATCTTTCCAAGATGCTGAAACATTGTTTCTTTTATCCATCCCCAAAGAAGGAAGGCAGCTTTATAAGATTTTTAAAATGTAAGCTTTTATATAAGGAAAACTTATTAATAAGTGAACTCAAAATACAGTTTCAAGTAACCATTAACAGTTTAGGGTAAAACATCTCTAATTTTCTTTACTTTGTGGAGTTTTTGTTCTGCCTTCTGATTTCCAACTCTGGATCTGAGTTTAGAGGAAAAAACTCTTCAGTTGAAATACTTGTGCTGAAAAGCTAGACTTTGTGTCATACTTGATTGAAATAGTTTCTCATCTAGTAATTTAGTCAGTAAGAGATTAATGTCTACTATGTGGCAAGAATTGTGTGAAGCCTGGGAAGAAAGTAGTAAGCAGGGTAAGCGTGGTTCTTGTGCTTTCTAGCTCTGAGAAACTGGTAGTAGGTGGCACGTGCTTTAAGAATCCATGAGTCAACATACATTTGCCACTGTATAAAGGAGAAGTGTTGGTTTTGAGAATACACTGAGCCTGGCCCTGTCACGGGGTGGGCTTCTCTGCTGGAGTACTAGCGGAACTGGAGAAGGCTCTGGACACTTGGCAGGCGTTTCACCCAGCCGTTAGCATGGTTCTGCTGCCGCTGGTTGCTTTTGCTGAACAGAGGAAGGCCCATTAGCTAAAGTTGGGGCATGGTCATTCAGAAACCTGGAGGAACTCACGGACTGAAGTGAGTAGAAACTGAGAGCTTTGTCTGGACCACGTGTTCGCAGATCCAAGAAGATGCAAAATCAAGATTCTTAAGCCAGGGACCATCCACTGTGCCTTGCGCCCTCTGCTGGTGGTTCTGTCTGCTGTGATCTTACCCATGGGGGAGGGGGCACTAGAATGCTGGAACTTAATCCTGGAACTTAATATTTTGCTTGTTAATTTGAAAAAGAAGCATGGTGGAATTTTTGTTTTTTACTTAAGGGAATTTTTGTTTTGTGTTATAATTGAATACAGGCTAGACTCAGGTTATAATTTGGTCTAAGATGTGTAAAATATTCAAAATATAGTTTATTATTAAATTATGTAAAGACTTTTCTCTGTAACCTTTTTCTAAAAATCACAGGGGGTGAGTGTGTGTGTGTGTGTGTGTGTGTGTGTGTGTGTGTGTGTGTGTTTGATATTAGCATGTTTTCTTGCTCATCTTTAGAATTGTAACCATCAGTGGATTCACTATTTTTCTTACTCTGCCTGGTTTATTTTTAAATGAAGGTGTGTTTTGTTTTGTTTTGTTTTTTTCCCCTATGTGGACCAGAGTGACTGCTGGTCACTGGTCACTTTGGGTCTCTGGTTTGGAGAGGATGGGACTTGGCCTCCAGCTTGTTTTTCCCAAGGACTAAGACAGCCAGCTGCACATGTGTTAGATTTTCTTGGGAGCTCTCTGCTCTGTGTCGTTAGTGAGCCCTGGCAAATTGTTGGAGAAACAAGAATTGTAGAAGTTTTTAATTGAACGGAATGGTTTTTAGTGCTTTCTGGGAATCCTGGATGTTTGCTGATGCAGCAGATTCCTTAATTCAAAATTGGGAATATCCTGATGGAACGGAGAAGTGGGGCGGAGTGAGAGTGCAGGCTGAGCTCCAGGGCTCTGCATTGTTGCCCCCATTGCTTCAGACTTCTGTCATCCAGCTGGTTCGGTGGCACATGTACTACCTGTGTATTTGCCTCTGTAGATGTTTGCGCATGGTGTCACTGGTGTCCCTGGAAAGCAGAGGCTGCCTAGGCAGTGGAGCTGTGTGCACCAGGGGTATGCGAGGCTCCCGTTTCCAATAGCTGGTCATCTCTAAACATAAAGATGCTATTTGCAATTTGTTTCTGGTTTTTTTTTTTGAGATTTTTAGACTTTTTTTGTTAATTTTAGAGTCAGGCAAAAACTTTTCATTTTTATATTATGTTATCTTTTATTGTTGAGATGTTAAAGAAGTTTTAAGTGTTTCAAGTTCAGTGACTTTACAAAATAAAAGATGAACTCATAATTTAAATACATTTTGTATTAATATATTAATACAAAATTAATATTAATATTGTATTAATATTAACCAGCCCTTCTAAATAGAGGACTGATGTTCTGTGACCATTGAGCTGAGTTTCATTGGCATCACGGAGCCATCCTGGATATAGGAACGGATTCTTCCTTCATGGACCCTCCAGGCCTTAGGGTAACTTTCTCAAGTCTTAGTAGTGTGCCTGAAAGTGTTCAAGATTCTAAACACATTTAATCACACTTTAATCTTAAAATGCTGTTTCAGAATTCATCATGGCTCTTCTGAGAGAAACATTAAATAAAAACTTCTGATGTTACCATATAATAAAATTTATGTTGCTATCCCAGTATCAACATAACGGATATACATGTGGCCTGTTGTTGGTTTTTAATTCCCTATGAAGCAGCATCTGTTAGGCTGTTAGTAGTAGATTATCAAACAGTTTGCATTTGAATTGCAGGCCTTGAAAGAAATATATTGACTTTTAGGGATCACAAATGAATCAGAGTCAGATTCATATGCAGGAGCAAAACACATGCTTTATTTAGAGATGCAATGTGGCGTCGGAAACTTTCTGATGCTGATAATATCCATTACTAAATCAGACAAAGGTAGTATCTCTGAAAAATAGTCCAGTGTAGTGGAAGTACCCTCTGAGAGGCAGACAGTGTGGTAGAAAGAAACTTAAGATCCAGCAGAGGGTCTGGGGGTATAGCTTAGTGCTCAGAGCCCTTGCCTAGGAAGCCTGAGGCCCCAGGCTGGATCCCTCAGCAACACTTAACAGCTGAGGTTAGTAGCACACATCGGTAATCCTAGCACTTGGAAGACTGAGGCAGGAGGATTGCTATAAGTCTGAGGTCAGTCTGAATTCCATAGTGAGTTTAGAACCAGCCTGGACTACAGCATGACACCCTATTTCAAAAAAATAAAAGATTCAGGAAGATTTTTAAAGGAGTTTATCTGAAGTTTGCATTTATTATTATTATTAGTCTACTTTCAATTTAAGATAATTTTAATGAATAAATTGAGTTCTGCTTTTAATGAAAATAAAGCAGATCTTTGTTTACTAGTGCTCTGTAAGGTTATTTAAGCCTTAGTTTCCTTTACATTTAAGTACTATCTACTGCTTATTTTCTAGTAGCTCAACAACTTCCTATTTTTCATTGGTGCATACATATTAACATTGACCTGGGAACTCTTCCCCCTTCGTGGCTGCACCATGGAGTAGTGGAAATCCTTGGGGATGAGGACTAGAGGGGGCCTTCTTTTCTGTCTCGGCCACCCTCCCTGCTCTCCTCCAACATTTATGTTCATCTAAGGAAAAGCTAATATTTTAAAAACTTAGTTCTGAAACCTTATAAAATTTATATTAAAATTTCTTAAGATGCCATGAGATCCTGACCCAAAAAAGATTTATTTATTTATATTTATTCTTCTCTTCTTATCCCATTATCTTTTCCCCCACCATTTTTATTGATATACATATACAATACATAATGTTTACAATGAAATTGAGTATTTTGCACATATATATTACATCAGCTTTACAATACCTTCCCATTTTTGGCCCCCCACACCCTCTCCATCCACTGTTACATCGATTTGGTTCTATAGAATGCCTGTATTCTGGGTTTCCCAAATCATAGAAACCATGTGATACTTAACAGATTTTTAATCTTCTGCATCTGACTCATTTCACTCAAATCACCACTCTTTAGCTCTGCTTCCCACCCCTAGAATGGGCTGCAGTGGCCAAATCTTGATACCTCTTCTCTAAGTCCAGCAGAGCCCTTTATTGGGATAGTTGCCAAAAGTTCTTTTTTTCTATATCTTACTCTATCATCCTTGAGATTCTTGGTGGCCTTACCCACCAGTCCACATGAGAAAAGAAAAATAACCATGTAATTCATAAGGCTAGAAAATGTGAGAAAGAGTAAGGGAGAAGTTAAATTTCAAATGCATTACTGGAGTACTGGAAGGTAAATGTCTGTGCATACAAAAGACGTTATGTTTATCATTACATCAACCAGTTTTCTTAGGATAAAATTACATCAAAGACCAAGTAAGTGAATAGCTACAATAAAAGAACTTAAGTCTATATCGAATTGCTACGTTAAATGAACTTAAATCTATATCACATAAGTATATTACACTTAAAGCAATAGATATAATGGCATACTTAGTTATTTCAGAAGTTTTTAACTTGCATAAATTATTTACTCACATTTCACTAATTACTAACATTTTGCCAGATTTGGTTTATGATTTTATCAAGCTATCCTTTCATAAATTCATGCACACGTATTTTTAAAAGATTTTATACCAGTTCCCCAAGTTGAATATAATTATGTCTTGCAAACTAATAAACTATTAAAAATAGTAATTATGTGGGGAAATTTCACAGATTTTATAAAACAGCTGGAACTACTTTAGAAGTATATCAATCAAATGATCCAAATGCCAGTCTATTTTTACTTTCTCTTTAGATTTTTCCTTTCCTCCCTGTTTTTTGGTGCTGCTTATCTCTCTGCCTCTGTTAAAGAGTCCTTCAGGTATTTTCTGCAATGCTGGGCTAGTGGTTGCAAATTTCTTTAGGGATTCTTCGTCGTGAACAGTTTTTTCTTCTCCTTCAGTTTTCCGTTTTTATTTTTTCATTGCTGCTTTTAATCTTTTCTCTTTATGTTGTATTTCTGAGGTTTCGATTATAATATATTGTGGTGAGCCTCATTGCTAGTTGAGGTTATTTGGTGTTCTATAAGCTTCTTGTATCTGAAAACTAATTTCTTTTTCTAGATTTGGAAACTTACTTGCATGATTTCAGTGAGTAGATTCTTTATACCTTTGGTGCTGTCTTCTGCTCTTTCTCCCACAACCATAATTCTGAGATTGACTCTCTTTGAATCATCCATCAGCTGTTGTATCCAACTACTTTGCTCGTTTCTAATTCATGCCTAATTATAGCATTTGGTTCCTCAGCCTTGTATCGAGTTCTGAAATGCTGTCCTTACAGTGTTGAAGTCAACTTCCCCTGCTTTCTATTGCATTTTTCATATCCTGAAATTCAGCTAGATTCCTTTTCAAAATTTCCACTTCTGTATTAAAATGTTCCTTCATATCTTGCATTTACTTGTATACTTCACCAACTTTTTATTTATGGCTTCTGTATGCTCAGTAAACTTTGCCATTATGAGGACCACTATTTGGTTAGTAAGTTCTTTTAAGGCCGCTGATCAGTGCTTGTATTTCTTTGAGAATACATTGTTTGAACTGGTTGTTTGATTCATTTGTTTGCTTTTTGAATTCCTTTTCTATGAGCTCCACTATTTCAGGGCTTATGACATTAGTTTTCTGGGGCTCAAGCATATCTGTGGGTGTCCTGTTGCCATGCCTTCTTCCCGTGTTTCTGTTGTTGAGGGACTTCACTTGAAAGGCCTAGCTGAGAGGTTTCTTTGAATGAGTGTGAGTGTGTGTAAAGGAAGCCTGAATTCCTCCAAGTTCTGTGCTGGGAGAAGTAGGTGCAGGGGCCTCATAGGCTGATGGCCTCTGAGCTGCCTTCATTAGCCCCAGCCCCCTCAGCAAAGTTCTTCTTCCTGTCCTGGCTTCCCTCCCCCAAGGTTGGGGCTTTACAACCACTGAGGTGCTCCCACCACACCCAGCCATTAGGGAGGTCTGTGGTCTTTCTCTCCTCTCTACACTGTCTCTTGTGCTAGTTTTTTCCTAGGCGCTGTTTAAGAGTGATCCCCAAAACCCTGGTGCACTCTTCTGAGCTTTCTTTTACCCTTATTAGTTCCGTCTCAGTCTTTTTTAAAAAATGACTCCTGCTTACATCATTGCCTGTTATGGCTGCTGAGTGTTGGTTGCTTCTTATCTGGGCTCCAGGAGGCCTTTTCTAGGGGGAGCTTACAGTGTGTTTGTAGTATGCAGTACCCACAGGCTTGTGTTTGGAGTCTTGGGCTATTAGCTGCTGTCAGTCCCCGCTTCTCCTGGAACTGCGCTTACCTCGGTCTGAGGTTCTGGTCTCCACGCTTCCCTCCATCTGTGGATACCAGCAGCTCAGGGCTGCATTCATTCAGCTGCTGTTGTCTTCTAATATGTCTTCAGGATTTCTGACCTTCCCATGGCCTTCTTTTAGTTTTTGATGATCTCTTTCCTCCTAAGTTGGTGTGATTTCTGAACTCCCAAGATGGCTGTCCTCTATCTGTGGATGCTGGCAGCTCCAGGCTGTTTGCAGTTGGCCTGGGGCATCTTCCTGGGCTGCTCTTTTATTCCCACATCTTCCACATTCCTTTGGGATTTGATCTTCTCCTGCCCTCCTTTCAGTTGTTGGGGCACTCCTCCCTCTCCTGGCTACATTGAACAGGCAGTTTTTACCTATATGCTCAACTTCTTAAGTGGTTCCAGGAGACATTGTGCAGCTCTAGTACTCGACCACCATCTTGACCATAAGTCCAAAAATATTTATGACAGTGTTGGCTTTAATGAACATATATGCCATTGATCTCTTAAAAGTTGCTATTTTAGGGGCTATAGGAATGGCACAGAGGTTAAAGCACTTGCCCTGCAAGCACAAGGCCCTGAGTTCAATTTCCTGGCACCACATATAGCTGGGCATGGTGGTACATGCCTGTAATCCCAGCCCTTGGGAGGCTGAGGCAGGCGGATTGAGTCCAAGGCCAGTGTGGGCTACAGAGTGAGACCTTGTCTCAAAATAAAAAGAAAAAAAAACTTTATTTTCAAGTCAAAATCACTAAATGAAGGAAAATTTGTTTACTGAGATATATCCTAGAAGAACAGTGGTTTGAGAAAAATAAATGGGAAATAAAAGTCCGCAATCTTTGTTTAAATATTAGACCTTAAATTTTATACTAAGAGCTTGCAATTACCTAAGTATATGCTCAAGAAAATGTGGTGTTTCCCTGCTCTAGTTTCACATTTCCACTTATGTTGAGCATACCATTACTTAAACTGAGATCTACCATTATGTGAAAGTCCATCAAATTAACATTTTTAAAAGTTTTCCATTTGAGTTGAGATATGAACTCTGACGTTGTCTGAAGTTTAGTATTTTCACTTTCATTAAATTAATACACAGGCTTCCATCTCCTCTTGAGACTTCATGGTGGCATCCTGGATGTGTTAGTCATACTATAAAAGTCAGTTGTATTTTTTCTGGTGGGAGGGAAATCTTTGGTTTCCTATATTTTAGCAGAGTAAGGTTGAATTCTGTGCTGTCTAGTAGTAATGAATGGTATTAGCTTTGCTCATTGTGGGTTGAACACAGGTAGGACCCACGGTCATGGGTTTCTTTCCCACTGTCTTCACTCCCTGGGCTCTGTGACAGCTCTGATCCTTGCTCCCCGGTGTCCCACAGACCTTTTGCATCTTTGTCCCCATGAGCTGAGCGAAGAGCATGCCTGCATGCTAGTTGCAAGAGCGAGGATGTGTGGAGGTAGCGTGAGGAAGGTTGCCAGGTCGGTGGTCTGTTTACTGGAGTGCTTAGTGCATGCAGACTCCCTCCACAGATCCACACTCCTCCTCCTGTTCAGTGTGTCCGAGGAGTCCACTGTGCAGGACTAGGAGCAGGTGGGAGGGAGCCCCAGTGGCTGCTTCATTGCGTAAGCTCCCAGCCTCCTAATGGTTATACTGCTTTTGAAGGTTCCAGGTCTGTGCAGCACAGTGTGGGACTCCACGAGTGTGGATCTATGGAGGCCTTGTATTTGGAGAACTCCAGTTCCAAGTAAGTAGCCTAGTTTTCCCGTTGGCCCCCGACTCCTAGACGAGGTTTTGGACTGATGTGACCCAGGTCCCAGAAAGTGTTGACAGGTTTATCTGTTCTCACACCTAATTAGGGTGTAGTTTTTGAACTTCAGCTTTACTTGTTATCTTGGGTGTTAGTGCCTGACACAGCAGCTGACACAGCGGACAATGAGTCCCTATTTATAAGTAGTAGATGGTGTCGAGGCCAGAGTGTACATGCCAGCATGTGTGTGCGTGCCTGTATACATGAATGCTGTAAAAAATAAAAGTGGCTTTGATAGTGCACTCACAGGACTTGAATAATCCCATTCTGAATCCATCTCACTTGCCAGTCAGTAGAGGGTGCATGTGTGCTTTGTAGACGAGATCGCCTTCCCCGCTCTGTCCCGGGTAGCTTCCTTTCTCTTAGTGGTAGGTGCTAGGGAAAATACTTGAAAGCTTTATTGTCTTTCCAAAGAAAATTCAGCTGTAATGCAGGGTGCTTTAATATGTAAAGGATCATATGAAGTTTCTTTTTATTTGCCCATATTTCATGGTAAGTACACATATATAGAGGATACTAAAAGCGGAGATAGTATGAAATAACCTGTGGAATTTGCTCTTGCTCGATGGAATCTGCTTGGTTCCTTTCTTCAGTGGTTTTTGTAGTCTCAGAAACCCTTGTCTGGGTGTTGTTTGTACGGTGGTAGCAGTGGCTGGGGCTGTAGTTCGTGTATTCACTCCTGTTTTCCTGGATTTTCCTCTTACTTTTGAAGAACTAGAGCATACACCTGTAGATTTGGAAGCCAAGAAAAGCCTTTTTATAATATTGGAACAACTGAATCTGATTTTCGTGATGCAGTTTCAGAAGAATCAGTGACGCACGCTGGTGTGGGTGTTAGCTCCTCGTGATAGCCGCTCTTGTGTACCTGCGGAGGAGCACTTGCTTATCTTTTCTACTGAACTGGTTACTGTGCCTCTTTTTGTAGAACTTAACCCTACCAGCGGGAGCCTTCCTTCAGCAACGCCCATGTCACCATCAGCCATCTCCACTCAGAACCTGGTCATGTCCTCATCAGGTGTTGGGGGGGACGCCAGTGTCACGCTGACCCTGGCGGACACTCATGGCATGCTGTCTGGAGGCCTGGATACAGTTACACTGAACATCACCTCTCAGGTTAGTGACCTTTGGAGAAGAGTATGGCACTCTAACAAGGGAGACTGAAAATTTTATGACTGTAGTCTTTTTTTTTAAAATATTTTAAGATTTTATTTAGAAGTTGATTTGGAATATTTCTCTCAGAATTATTTAAGCTAGAATGATATCCTTAGGATGATATCCAAGAATCTCATGCTCTTTCTTTTTGGTTTTGCCTTTGGATTTTTCTTTTTTTTTTTTTTTTTCTTTTTTGAGATAGTCTTGCTCTGTAGTCTGCACTGTTCCTGAACTCACTATGGATTCCAGGCTGACCTTGAACTCATGGCAGTTTTCCTGTCTCAGTCTCCTGAGTGCTTGGTTTATGGGCACGCACCAGCTCACCCAGTTTATGTGATACTGGGGAGCGGAACCAAGGGCCTTGGGTTTTATCCACTGTGCTATTCCTCCAGCCCACATAGTCTTTCCTAAATACATAATCTTACCGAATGGTTCTTTTTAAAATTAAAGTGAAAACAGGGAAAAACTCAACCTATAGATTTTAAGTATAAAAAAATGAAATTAGAAAACTTTTTAATTTCACTACCCAAATGGAGCTACAGTTAACATTTCAGTGTACATGTCCTTCTAAACCCTTATATACACAGATACATATTGTTAAGTTTAGTAGAATTAAGTTCATACCCAGGCCTGGTGGCTCCCGTCTGTGATCTCAGTATTTTGGGAAGCTGAGGCACAAGGCTTGCATGTTCCAGCTCAGCCCGGGGAAATCAGCTACTCAGGAAGATCCCACCTCACATGACCAATTAGAAAGGCCTGGGAGATAGCTCAGAGCAAAGACCATATGTTCACTTCCTAGTGCCATAAAAAAAAGAGAGAGAGAAAAGAAATAATTCCAGGAAGCATACATTGTATATCATAAGCTTATGTTGTGAACATACTTATCAATAATTTTAAAATGCAGACTTTCAAAAATGGCTGTGCATTATTTTATTTTGTAGATAAGCTACATTGAGGGACTTTGTGTGACTTTCAAAGGTTGGATAAATAATATCAAAATTTTTGTGCCCCTATCATTTTAGGTTTTTAGATGAACTCCTGCCAGATGTTTTGACTGAAAGGCTTTTTTTTGATTCCCTCAGCGAAGATGCTAAAAAATCTTTTCAGAACCTTATTAGCGAAGTCATGATGTTACGATTAACTGTAATGATTAATTATGAAAAGGCTGTGTACTCTATATAATGTAGCACATCTTGATCATTTTTTCCTCCTTTTCCCACCTCCTTTTCTCCCCTGATTCTCTTCCTCTTCTACAAAAAAAGTGACCTGATATTCTAATTTTCTAATTTCTTTAAAATTGGGTTTCTCATGTAAGAGAAACCATGCATCAGTTACCTTCTGTTTCTGACCTATTTCACTTAATAGGCTTTTTTTTCCCTAGAAATGTCTCACATTCCTTTTGCTTTTCAATTGAATGACATTCTCTTGTGTACATATACCACCTTTATCCATTTGTGCATTGACAGGCATCTGAGATGTTTGCAGAGCCTACTGACTGCACACAGTGCTCTGAACGTAGGTGCGTGTGTGTCACTACAGTACGATGTCCTTAACTCTTTTGGAAATATCCTCAGGGAAGGTATAGCTGACAAGTACAGCGGGGGAAATGAGAAGGCAGTTCAAGCTGTGAGAACTGAAGAGGGAGCGGCCCTCCTTCTGTGACATAGGCAGCGAACGTGAAGCTGTGTCAGTACGCGTGAGGACTCTTTTTAAGAGACAGAGTCTCACTCTAGCTCAGGCTGGTCTTGAACTCGCTTTGTAGCTCAGGCTGGCCTTGGACTCTCAGCAAATATACAAGGACATTTTTGTTTAGTTTATGCTCATGGAATAAATTATCCTCATATGTGGAGACACTTTGTTTGCCTTGTTTCTGTTTTCAAAAGGTGCATGTGGGAAATTATCCAGATCTGTTTAAGAAGCTTATTTTTGTAAAGTCTCTAATGATGACTCCGTTTTTTTTCCTCTGTTTCATTATTTGCCTTGGGTAATGTCCTTTCCAAAAGAAGTGAGTCTAAAATTCTCTGATAGATGAAGTTTTGAAAATGTCAGGCGAGCCCTGCTTATTCTTCTCCTATGCCTTCTCCAGTTCCTGCCATCCTTGTTGGGGCTCAGCTTATGTAGTTCTGCAGACATGGAGACCTTATCTGTGCTGAAGAAGCCAGTGTCATCAGCCGTGTTCTTTATAATTGGCTGCTATTGTAACTACATGTAGACTGTTTAAGATCTGCTTTAATTCTGGCCATCTGAGTTGCCTATTGAATTATGTGTAAATAACTTCAGCATTGCAGTCCTGCTAGGCTCATACAGACTTCAGCTTCCTCCCACTGTTGTGACCCACGTCCGTGATCTTTTCCTCATCGCTGAAAGGTGCTAGAGTGGGGAAGAAAAAAGATTGGAAGTAGTTTTGTACAGTGTAGTAAAAGTGCATGTGTGCCTTAAAACCAGTGAACGTTCTTTTTATATGCACTTACATATATATATCTAAATCATTATTACAGTATAATTTGTATTACCTGAAGTGAACCTGTTTACTTAAAGTATACAGTTTTTTATGGCTGAATAATACTTCATTTTGCAGTCATAAAACAGTTGAAATGACATAAATGGAACGAGAAATCATTATGTTAAATGAGATAAAACAGAGTATGCATATTCTCATTCATATGTAGAAGATAGAAAAGGTGGTCTGAGAAGTGGAGCGGAGAATGGTGGTTACCAGAGATTAGGAGGGGAGGAGGGGAGGAAGAGAACAGCGACGGGAGAATAAGGGCACCAAGATGCCGGTAGGTGAGAGGAGTAAGTTCTGGGGTGTTGTGGCACAGCAAGGTGACTGAGGTTCCTACCAATTATGTAGATCCTCACGGCCACAGGTAGAGAGGAGCTTTGTGTTCCCAGCATAATGAAAGGCTGATTACTCTGATTTGATCTTTACACAGTGTGTACACATATCCATGTGTCACACTGTACCCAGTAAATGTGCAGTTACTGTGTGCTAGTTAAAACAAAAGAAACACCCATCCAGGTTCATAATGATAATACATCTAAGGATGGATCGTTAACACAGTGTTTGTGATAATTTAAAAACTTGAAAAGAGATCACATACCTATCAGTAGGGAATTTGGTAAATACATTGCACCCACATACAAAAGTAAATTGTCCAACTTAGAAGATTTTAGTGGCTTTATGGAATTGTGCATCACATTCTAATCTAATTTTAGAATCTTCTGCAGCAGCAGCAGCGCAGCTCTTTGTTCTCCCAGCCTGCGCTAAACCCTCAGTGGTTTTGTACCTCCAGGCTCCTGGAAACAGTTAACGTCATTTATATGTAAATAGAGTCATATTTGGGCTTTCATGGCCAGCCTCTTGCACTCAGCAGGGTGTGGGACAGCGTATACTGTTGCCGAGTAACCTGCTTCCTGTGTGGATGTGCCACAGGCAAAGTCCCTGATGTGGACAAACCACAGTCCACTTGCATTCTTCAGTTGATGATGGCATGTAGGCTGTTTCCCCTTTTTAGCTGTTAGACATAACATTTGCTTTGACTATTTGTCTACTAGATTTCAGGTGCACCTGGATTGCCATTTCTCTATGGCTCCTGGCTGGAATGATGAAACTTTCAAAAGTGGCTGTAACAGGAAAGGTTTTAACTCCTACTCGATTTGATAATGCTACAGTTTCTAAATTAAGTATCTTTTCCAGGGGCAGCAATTTCCAGCTCTGCTCACGGATCCCTCTCTCTCAGGCCAAGGAGGAGCTGGCTCCCCACAGGTCATATTGGTGAGCCATACGCCACAGTCATCTTCAGCTGCTTGTGAAGACGTCGCTTACCAGGTATGGAGTGCTCCTTTCCTCACACCGAGACTCGGAAGGGGTGGCGGTTGTCTTAGTTACTTTATCGTTGCTGTGACGGAACACCCGGCATCCACAGCTTGAGGGAGGAGAGACTTACTTAGCTCACAGTTTCAGGCCTCACACAGTCCCTTCGTGGAGCAGTGGCAACAGGGAAGGATATGGCAGAGACAAAGGCTGGAGAGCTGCTCACCCCCTTGCGAACAGAAGCCAAGTCAGGCAGGTGCCACGTGAAGTCTGCAGATCAGCTAGGCTAGAGCTTTCCCAAGAAGAAGCTGTAACACTTTCTGCCTCCTCCTTTTATTTAATTCAAGCAGCCATTTGGGTCCCCCCTGCAGGATGGGTGCCCTTTCCTCACTTCCAGACCCATAAATCAACAAGTCACGAGAAGGCGCTGCCCTGGGTGCCCCTCCCCCCATACCAACAACGTGATGGATTCCCTACAGGTCAAACCCCAAACATCCACCCCTACCAGCCAGGCTCCACTTCCATATACATGAGGCTTTCGGGCGACGCACGAGATCCAAACCACAGCAATAGTGGGGAGCCACAAAGTGGCCTGGGTCAGTAGCGCCAGCCTCTGCAGAACTCTGGAGCCCAGGGAGCACGGGTCAGACGGTAGATCTCACGTCTTACTCCATGAGATGGGTGGGTGTTGTAGATGTGCTGTAGCACCACCGCAGTGCTCAGACTTCATTATAACTATTTACTCACAGTGTTGTTCTTCTTTAAAAATTTCTGGGAACATTTTTGCTGGTTTTGTTTAAGTCTTATTATCCTTTTTCATAACTTGTTTCCACTTGACTAATCTTTTTAAAATAATTTTATTGTAAAAAAAAATTCATGACAAAGTTTAACTTTTTTTTTTTTTTTTTTGTAAATACACGAATTCCAAATTCTGGAACACATTAGAACCAAGGGGCTTGGGGAATTAATGAGCATCCATGTCCATCCCTTTTTCACAGTTTCACTCCTTTCCCAGCTGACCACTTCCTCTCTTTCTATCCTGCTATTCACACTGGGAGTTTTTTATGTTATTCTTTTTGTGCATTTCTTAAGAGGGACTCCCATCTATAGTCAGTCTTCTGTTCTTGGTTTATTTCACTGAGCATCATTGACTCTAGGTGGTCCCATTTCTGTTCAAATGCTTCCTATCTGTCTGTCTTTATGGCTGCATAGTATTCCATTGTGTATAGGTGCCACATCTTCTTTAACCATTCCTGTATGGATTGGCAGGTAGGTTGCTTCCACGATTTGGCTATTAGGAATTGTGCTGTTGTAAACATGGATATATATGTGTCTTTTTGGTATGTTGAATTTATTTCTTTTGGGAACATGCCTAGTAGGGCTGTAGCTGAATTTTTATTCCCAGCTTTCTAAGGAACCTCCAGACTGCTTTCCGTAATGTTTGTACCAGATTGCATTCCCACCAGCAGTGGAGTAGAGTCCCTTTTTTAACACACCCTCACCAGCAATTGTTGTTTTTTGAATTGTGGTTGGAGGCTATTCTCACTGGAGTGAGGTGAAACTGCAGCGTTTTTATTTGCATTTCTCTGATGGCTAATGATGAACACTTTTTCATATGCTTCTTGGCCATTTGTACATCTTCTGTAAGTTTCTTTTCATTTCAGCTGCCCACTTCTTGATGGGATTGTTTATTTTAGGAGGTTTTATGTTTTTCAGTTCACTGTGTATTCTAGATATCAATCCTTTATCTGCAGTGTCACTGGTGAATATCTTTGTCCACTCTGTGAGTTGTCTCTTCACCTTGCTGATTGTTTCCTTTGTTGTGCAAAAGCTTTTTAATTTAATGTAGTCCCATTTGCTGATTCTTGCTGAGATTTCTTGTGCAGTTGGTGATCTGTTCAGAAAATCCTTTTCTGTCCCTATGTCTTAGGGTTTTACCTGTTTTGTCTTCCAGTAGGTTCAGTGTTTCTGTTTTGATGTCCAGTTCTTCGATACATTTCGATCTGATTTTAGTGTGTGGAGACAGATAGGGGTCTAGTTTCATTATTCTGCATATGGAGATCCAGTTTTCCCAGCACCATTTGTTGGAGATTCTGTCTTTTTTCCAGCGGATTGTTTTGGCCTCTTTGTTGAAGAAGGTGTTTGGGTTTGTTTCAGTATCCTCAGTTCTGTTCTATGGGTTCTCTTGTCTGTTCTTACACCAGTACCATATAGATTTAATTACTGTTGTTTTGTAGTATATTTTGAAGTCTGGGATTGCAATTCCTCCAGCTTTGCCCTTGTTACCCAGAATTGCTTTAGTGATTCTGGATTTTTTCTGGCTTCATGTAAATTTTAAGGTTTTATTTTTTCCTCCTACTTCTTTGAAGAATGTAGTTGGTATTTTGATTAGTATTGCATTGAATCTGTATAATAGCTTTGGGAGTATGGCCATTTTTACAATATTAATTCTTCCTATCCAAGAACAAGGGATGTCTTTCTGTTGTCTAAAGTCCTCATCGGTCTCTTTCTTTAGGGGTTTGTAGTTTTCTTTGTATAGATCTTTTACCTCCTTAGTGAGGTTTATTCCCAAGTGTTTCATTTTATTATTATTTTTGTTGTTGTTGTTGTGACGAGGGTTGTTTTCTTGATTTCTTTTTCTTTGGATTCGTTATTGGTGTATAGGAATGCTGTTGATTTGTGGGTATTGATTTTATATCCTGCTACTCTGCTGAATGTATTTGTTAGTTCGAAGAGACTTTGGGTGGGATATTTTGGGTTTTCCATGTAGAGTGTTGTGTCATCTGCAAACTGGGACATCTTTACTTCTTCCCTTTCCATGCGTATTCCTTTTATTCCTTGGTCTTTCTTGATGGCTCTTGCCAGGATTTCAAGCACTGTGTTAAATAATAAGGGTGACAGTGAGCATCCTTGTCTTGTTCCTGAGTTAGCGTGAATGCTTCCAGTCTCTCTCCATTTAGGATGATATTGACAGGGGGGTTGTTACAGATGGCTTGAGTCGTGTTAAGGTAGGGTCTCTATTTCTGTTTTCTTCAGTCTTTATCATAAATGAGCTTCGGGTTTTGTCAAATGCTTATTCTGCATCTATTGAGATAATAATGATTTTTATCTTTGCATCTGTTCATGTGGTGTATTATATTTATTGATTTGCATATGTTGAACCATCCCTGCATGTTTGGGATGAAGCCCACTTAGTCATGGTGTATAATCTTCACTTTATGATTTGCTGCATTTTCTTGGCAAGGATTTTATTGAGTGTTTTTGCATCTGTGTTCATTAGCAATGTTGGCCTGCCGTTTTCTTTTTTTGTTGGATCTTTGTCTGGTTTTGGAATTAAAGTTATGCTTGCTTCAAGAATTGAGTTGAGCAATTTTCCTTCTTTTTCAATTTCTTGAAAAAGTTGGCTGAGCATTGGTACTAAATCCTCTGTAAATTTTTTATAGAGTACTGCTGGGAGTCCATCAGGTCCTGGGCTCTTCTTGGTTGGAAGTATTTTTATTACTTCCTTGATCTTATACATGCTGATTCCCCTGTCTGAGCAGAAGAGTGCATTTCTAGATGCTTATGCTGAGTTTCCTGTTTATTGAAGTCACCTGGTCTTTAGTGGAGACGTCTTAGCAAGAGGTTAGGTTGCTGGAGGGAGGCTTGGGATTCTTTGCCCAGGGCTACATTGCAGGCAGCATTCTAGGAAGTATCTGCCTCCTTGTAGTTTAACAGCAAATTACTGAGCTCCTGCCAGGGCCAGCAGTTCAGTACCAAGGATATCAGACTTGTAAGAAGCTTTCCCAGTTTGTCATAAGTACACCAAGATGGCCAGGCTGCTTCTGTTGAGGGGAGAGAGCTGAGTTGCTCTTTCCTGGGCTCCTGGCACCCGGGCCGCAACTCATGCTTTGGGGGTACAAATAGATACATTTGGGTCCTGACTGATCCCCTTTTGCTAGGGTTTGGAAGAACCTGATGTGGCAAGCCAGTTATTTCTGTCTCCAGAAGAGTCTCTCTCTCTTAGGAGTTAAAGACCACCTCACAGACTCTGTCACAAATTTACTTTCTGTTTTTGGCAAATATGATCTAAAGAAATTTCTGTTAAAATTGAATTTAATCTGTGGTCAGGTTCTTATATGCACAGTAATGAAAATCAGCAGAACATTGATGATTTGTTCCACAGCAGTTACAGAAACCAGTCACTTAAAAATCTGATTTCCAATGTGATGGTTTGCTGTTTCTTGGTTAGGCTAACAATTACCTTGCAAAAATGGGTTTTAAAGTTGTTTGCTTCTTTCTATCCCTGAATGAAACTAATGAGGTACTGAGTTCTCATGAATGAAATGTTTGATTCAGAAACAGTTATTTTACGGTATCTCAGTTACTGTGACTGTTGATAAATATTTCAAGTGGAGATTATGAGGCAGCATCATTAACTGTAATACAGATTTTGTTTATTTAATGTTATTTGTTGCATATTGTTTTCTTTTAATCATACAGTTTATCTGCACCTGCAGAATGGTCTCAGAAATCATTTAGTTCAGTGTTTTTGAAGCTTTCTTGACTCACAAGAAATATATTTTGTACAGTGAGCTTAGCACATGTGTGTTTTCTTATTTTCCTTATACATGCAGACATACGTAGATGCACACCCGACACAAATAACACCTTTTCAGCAGATGTTGTGGCTCCAGCACTCTGGGAGACTGAGTTAGGAGAATCCCAAGTTTCATCCCAGTCTGGGGAGTATAGCAAGACCCTGGATCAAAAAACATTAGTAGAAGGGATGGAAGGGGGCGAGGTTGGCAGCGAGGGACGCCACTCAGTTTGCAGGCGCTGGGTCCATCCCCGTGCCTGTGCCTTCTTTATGGGATGAAACATATTCACAGTATCTTTATCTTGTGGTTTTTGTATTTGCTGCTCTTTCCCCCCATTCTGCTCTTTTTTCATTATGGTATAAATTAATAGCAACTGAGTACCATGTAGAGATTTTTGGTGAACTATTTTTCTTAATGAATAAGCATCCATTTCTGTATATCTTAGTATTATGAAAGGTACTTGATAAAGTAGAACTAAAAATATCGACAAGTAAGTCTCATAAATTTTCTTGGTTAATTGTATCATTGAATCATCACACAAAAACTTATATTTGTAAAATTGAAGTTTCTTGTTTTTGTAGACTTCTGAAAAGCTGATAACACTGTTCATGATTATGAGTTATTTATAGTGCAGTTGGCTGAGAATGACAGTTCTTCTACCCAAATGACAGTTTTGAGCAGTGTTACTGGTGCTAGTCCAAGCTGTAACTACTGCTGAGGGTCAGCATTTGCTGACTGCTGCTGTGTGCCAGGTATTCTCCCAGCACCCTTCGTGTACACCTTAGCTTGTCTTCATCAGCCCTGATAGGGAGGCATTGTTCTTAACCTTGTCTTGCAGTTCTGCCAAGGACAGAGTCACATAATATTTATATAATCAGCCCAGAGCAGATGGGAATGCAGTGTTGGAGCTGGATCTGTACCTGGTCAGTCTGGCTCCAGACCGCATTTACCTCACATTTGAATATTTCTTACCCAGTAGCCTCCAAGGAGGTGGAGTCTACATTTTGGTCCAGTAGAATGTTGGCATCCCTGATGTCTTAGCCAGTATGGTCAAATGCATGGAGAGGGGCCGCCTGAATCTGTGCTGGCTATCTACCTGTTACCCTCTCTCATCTCTGGTTTGAAGACTGCACTAGTATGATAATCACCTAATTCCTGTCCACTCCAGGTGACTGATGTCTCCAATCAGCTGGCCGCAGGCGACCAACTGGAGAAGGAAGGTCCAACACACCAGTGCCTAGAGTGCGACCGCAGCTTCTCGTCGGCCGCTGTGTTGATGCACCACAGCAAGGAAGTCCACGGCAAGGAGCGCATCCATGGCTGCCGCATCTGCCGGAAGGCCTTCAAGCGTGCCACCCATCTTAAGGTACGCCCATGGGGATGGCATGCATGGGTCCTGCTAGTGTTGTTCAGAGGAAGAGGTCAGTGGTGTAAATGTATATGTCAGGTTGTTCAGTAACTGATCCATTGTGGTGTACAGATGGATAATTCACACATTCAGGGAAATTCATAATCAGTTTTTAATATAGATTAAGATAGTATCCGAACATTACTGTTCACCTGTCAGTGGGATGGAAATACCCTCTTGGCAGAGGGAAACAGATGTTAGTGTTAGCTGGTACCAGTGGCCATGACTTTGCGAAGGGGGACAGATGTGTGCATGCTCACCAAGGACGCCGTTATCGAATGCCTATGGGCATACCTGCACGTCCCCTCTTAGCTCCACACAGTGTATATGTGCAGGATACACTCTGCCATGCAGTGTAGGACTAAGGATGAACAGGACGTCCTCAGTGAGGGGCTTAGGTGGGGTGAGGAAGGAAAGATGAGCTCTGGAAGTGTCCTCATGTGAAGCCCCTGATGTCCAGTTCAGGGTCCCTTCTTTTTGGGACCCTGAAAGAAGAAGATAACAAACCAGTTGAAACCTAACATGCTTTTTGAGTGGGGGATCCGGGTCAGGATTTGTAGTCATCAATCTCGTTAGTGTATGTCCTTGCCAATGTTGGTAAAAATGGCTGGTCCTGAATTCAGTGTGGTCCAGACTTGCCTTGGACTCGAGGCAATCCTCCTCTCTCAGCCTCTTGAGTACTGGGATTACAGGCGTATAGCCCCACACCCAGCTTGGGTGGTTCTGGGGGATTGAACTCAGGGCCTTTGTGCTTACTAGGCAAGCGCTTTAACTGCTGTGCCATTCCTTCTGTCCTTCAATCTTCGAACCTAAACATAATCATGAGAAAAAGATCAGGTAAATCCCAGCTGAGGAGCAGAATACCTTATCTGTTCTCAAAACCGTCAAGGTCATCAGAAGGAGTGCCTGAGAAACTCACAACCAGGAGGCGCCTAGAGAGTCACGATCACTAAAGGTCCTAGATAGTGTCCTGGGCCAGAAAGGAAACTTCAGGCAAAACTAGTGAAATGTGAATCAAGTACATACTTCATTTACTAATGTATCAATATTGGCTTATTAATTAAACTTTCCACACTAATAAAACATTCTGGGGCTGGCGGCATAACTTAGTGATTATAGCACTTGCTAGCAAATGCAAATGTGATCCCAGGCCTCGAGAGACTGAGGCAGGAGGACTTCTGTGAGTCTAAGGCCAGCCTGGGCTCCGTAGGCAGCTGAGGACCAGACTGGTCTATAAAGCGAGACCCTGTCTCAAACGTTAAGGCCAGCCTGGGCTCCAAAGTGACTTCAGGACCAGTCTGGGCTATGGAGCAAGACCCTGTCTCAAACAAAACAAACAAAAAACAAAGCAAAACAAAAACTAGCGTAAGATTTGATGACAGGATAACTGTAAATGCGTGAGACATATATGTGAGTGTGTTCTGTACTCCTTGTCCAGTTCTTCTGTGAATTGAAAATTGTCCTCAGAACTGATCCCTTAGTACAGATCAGTCCCTTGCGTGGGAATTCCTACTGCGGGTGGACTCCTTGAAAACTCAAGATTACCTTTGGGTTAAGCACAGCCACCATCATGGGTTTTCATGGTGATTTGTGTTACCTTTGCTGTCTTACCCTTAGACAGTTTTTTATGACCTAACGTGCCCTTCGTTTCTCTATATTCTGCCAGGAGCACATGCTCACGCACCAGGCCGGCCCTTCTCTAAGTTCTCAGAAGCCGAGAGTGTTCAAATGCGATACTTGTGAAAAGGCATTTGCCAAACCAAGTCAGCTGGAGAGACACAGCCGTATTCATACAGGTAATGAGGGTGTTACTTTCTGTCCTTGATGTGGCTCATCAGTGAGAACTAGGATTCAACATGCAAACACCTACACATGTGGCAGTACACTAGTTACACACCAAGATCCCTGTGTTCTGTTTTCCCTTATGAGTTAATGTGGTGCTGGAGATTAAACCTTTGCACTGAGCTACATCCCTAGCTCTTTTTATTTTTTAAAACAGGGTCTTGCCAAGTTCAGTCAGGAGGATCAATTTTTTTATCAACTTCTTTCTTTGTTTTTTCTTTCTCTTTTTTTATTAGTATGTGTTTACGATACATTATGTTAACAGTCAGTTTGAAAAAAAAGGGTGCATTTAAGTGTTTTCTTCCCTGCCTCAGTCCTGTCCCCTTACCACCTCCACCCACCCAATCCCCTTTCTCGCTCCACAAAGTCTATCTTCTTTTCCTCCATCTCTTTTTTAGGTTTTCAGCCTCCCTGTGTGCTAGGACTGGAAGTGTATACCACTACACCCAACTTCACATTTGCCTTTATAATAAAATAAATGCATTCTGAAGAACTTGGCACACATTGGCAAGTACCTTAGAACCAAAACCATGCATAGTCTTGTAAATTTATTTCTAGTCTGGAATAAAGATTTTAGGACCCTAGCAAGTAGATCTGGCAGTGCTGTAGCAACCAGGAAACAAGCTCTTCTAATTAACTGAGCTTCAGCCTTACCTGGGCCTGGAGGCTTCGTATCCAGTAAGAGAGCCACGTGTCCACGTGTAGCTAGACTGGCCACTTTCTCATCAGTCTGATCATCTGTTTGTGAGCTCTCTTTAATATTTCTGTAATGCTTCTAAAAACTGAGTGGTTTAGGGGCTGGAGGAATGGCACAGCAGCTAAAGTGTTAACCTTGCAAGCACAGGGCCCTGAGTTCAATTCCCCAGCACCACATAAAGCACACACCTGTAATCCCAGCACTTGGGAGGCTCAGGCAGAAGGATTGCTATAAGTCCAAGGCTAACCTGGCCTCCATAGTGAGTTCAGGATTCAGGACCAGCCTGGGGTACAGAGTGATACCTTGTCTCAAAAACAAAACAAAACAACAACAAAACAAACCTGAGTGGTTTAATAACATGTGTCTCTGGTTTAATGTGACACTTTTCTTTGCACTTTCTCAAGTTCTCACTGAGAAACTGTGGACTGTTAAATATTTTCACTGATCTTTCCTGCTTCTGAATTTTTTTTGTCTGTATGAGACTATAGTGCAGTAACAATAGATATGTCCTCATGGTTATATGGACATTTATGAAAGTTGTTTTGGTAGGGACACATTCAACTTGACAGCCTCTTTTGCTTTAGTAAATACCACTTGTCATCTTATATTCTTTGGCAATATAATTTGGCGATTTTGTTGGGTTCTCTTTTTTGGGTGAAGGACTCTCTTGGCAAGCTTTGAGCCTTCTTCCCATGTAGCTTTGAGGGCATGAACATCTGGACCCAGCTGACAGGCTGGAACCAAGAGGGCACGGCCCAGATCCTTTGCTCCCTGGCAGGCAGGCTGGTGTTCTGGGCTGGGTGGGAGCTTTTCCCCTGCAGCCTCTCTTACTGCTTCTCACTAAGACATTGAGCCCATCTAACCTCCAAAGGATCAAGAAACATTTTATAACTGTGTTTTAAACTGTACTAAAATGACTGAGATTTTGAACATTGCAGGGGTAGGCATAGAATTAGTTTTCTTTCTTTCCATAAGTTCCAGCAGCTTCACGTAGCCGCCTTTGCCCTGCCACAGCAGTGAGTCTCTGCAGGATCTCATGGTCAGAGAGCGGTTTTGCTCCTTCTTTGGAGAGGAACTCGCTTCCAGCCAGATATCGGTTTGAACCCACTTTCTTATGGATGAGGATGACTCCCAGTGAGAGAAGCTGCTGGTCCTGGACTCACTGTGTAGCCCAGGCTTGCCTTCGACTCATGGTAATCCTCCTGAGTCAGCTCCTAAGTGCTGGGATTACAGGCGTGTGCCACCATGCCAGCTTTATGTGATGCTGGGGAATCAAACTTAGGGTCTTGTGCTTGAAAGGCAAGGGCTTTAACTGCTGTGCCATTCCTCCAGCCCCAGGGAAACTGCTTTAAAGGGCTGTGTGATTATATCGCACCCCTGCACTGTGCTCCCTCTGATCCCTTCTTTCTCATCCAAAGGCAGTGGGTAATGTGACCCGCATACTTCACCCTCTTTGGCGCTGGCACAGCCAGAGGCACAAGGCCTTTACAGTCCATCATCAGGGCTGGCACACAAACCTTGGTCTGTCTTCAGGCCTGTGTCTACCACAGGCTGCTGAAGTAAAGCCTCGTCGGTGCATCACTGGAGCGAGGGAGGAAGAGCGCCAAGCACTCGCGTGTCTTCAGCCAGATCTGTCCATCTTTTCTTTCGTGGTTTTTGAGTTGTTTGGCTTAGTGAAGTTCTTCCCATTTCCTGCACGACGAATACCCCTGCACTGGAAATCAGAGAATCTGAGCTACACTGAAGCACTCTGTACTCTCAGCTCCTTGGGCTATTGACTCCTTACAAAGGAACAGAACATGTTTTTTTCTATACACTCATTACATTCTTCCAAAAATGCATGAGCTTATCACACATCAAGCCATTAATTAGCCAGTTCTCTTTGGACACTTTCAGTTCTTTTTGTCCTTCAATGTAATTCAGAATCAACACCCTCCAGTGGTTCCCATCCAAGTACCACTTAAAAAATAACAACTGATATCCTCAGTCTGGGTGTTGCATCAAATCCACAAAGTTAAAGGGCTCAGTGCTACACGATTTCTCCCACATCAGAGCCCAGTGGAAGTGTGCAGGTTTCTACTTACATTTCTGAAAGAAGATTTAAATTGGGGGTTCCCTACCCTGTCCTCAGATTTGATAATTTGCTAAAGCAGCTGCCAGGACTCAGGAAAATGACGGATGGATTGAATGACTGATTCATTGGTTTAGCAGTTAGCTGTGGCTTGATCCTAGGGTTGTTGCACTGAGTTGTAGCCATTGCCCCTTTTTATGTTTGATTTGTGACAAAGGATGCCGTGAGTAAAGCCACTGCAGACGTTGGGGCTGGAAACGTGTTTGCAATCTAAACAGCCATCGTGAACTTGCAGTGAGTGGTGCTGTGCATCTGGGAGCATGCTGCGTGCTTCCCACCTGCTCACTGTTTGTCTCTGGCAGCGGCACGGTGCAGCAGTGCCAGCTACAGCGATGAACCCTCACATGTGTATGAATAAACTGAGGCATAGTGAGGTTCAGTAACTTGCTTAGGTCGTGTGGCCAGTCAGCACAGAGTCGAGGTGTGACCCCCTGGCAGTTGGTCCAGTTGCTCATAATCTCTCCCCAGATGAAAGGCCAAAGTCAGATGGACACTCTTTAAAGAGCTTTGGCAGATTGACCTGACAGAGACAGCCAGCCAGTACAGAAATGGACTTCAGTTACAAGAAGTCTGTCCACAGAAGATCAAAAGCAGATGGGTAGCACACACAGGGGAGGAAACTCAAATTCAACCCTAGTCAAAAAAATGCCAGTGAGAGAAGTGAGACATAGCTTCACATCTGCCAGAGGTATGCAGAGCAACGTGAGGGACAGCGTCCACGGGTGGCAGGAGTATGTAGACATAGGCACTTTCGGGCATGCAAAGGGTCACAGCCCCCTAGGTAAGCACACTGGGAATGTCTGCTAACACGGACGCGAAACAACGTGTGTGTGTGTGTGTGTGTGTGTGTGTGTGTGTGTGTGTGTGTGTGTGCATGTGTGTGTGTGTGCGCGTGTGTGTGTATGAAAACTAGCCACGAAGCGAGTGCCCATCAAAAGGAAAAGGGCAGGAAATGAATGAATTATGCTGTATTCACCTTATGGAATGTGGTACAGAAAGAATTAGCACTAGTCTTAGTTACGTTTTCATTACTGTGACTCAATACCTGACATGCACAAATTAGGAAAGGAAAAGTCTATTTTAGCTCCCAGTTCAGAAGGTGTCAGGTTGTTCATGGGTGGCTAGAAAATGGTGGAAGTGCATGGCAGAGGTAGAGGTGGAGGCAGCCCCTTATGGCACTGCATACTGGAAGCCGCGTCCAGCAGGCAGGGAGGCGGTTGCGTTTATCCTTCCCACTGATCTGCCCCTTCTGGGTCCCACCTCCATTGTTGCACCCCTTCTGGTTCAAGCCCCTAATCCACCACAAGTTTGTAATCTGTAATCCACCACTTACCTATGATTATCCTACATGCCTATAACCAATAAACACCACACTCCCATCTCCCGCCACACACCTGTAATCAATACACCATAGCCCTGCCCCGTAAGTTACCCCTACTGATGAGGCCTGCATCTCCCAACAGCACATGGTTCCATAGATAATCCATAACATCCAAATACATAAGACTTTTGGGGGACATTCCAGATCCAACCACAGTAGCACCTCTGTAACCCTGACACTCTGGGAGGCTGAGGCAAGAGGATCTCAAGTTCAAGCCAAGTTTGACCAACTTAGCAAGACCCTGCTTCAAAATAAGTAGTAAAAGGGGCTGGAATTGAAAAGAAAGGAGAAAAAGAGGGAGCAGAAGATGAAGGAAGAAGAAGGAGAAGCAGGCTCCTGCACTGCACACCCAAGGCTGTGAGCACCCTGTGCACTGGTGGCTTCAGAGAACAGCGTAAGGGCCTGGGGCGCGTGCGCGTCCTGGGGGCACCCTGTGGGGAAGGTCCCACCAAGCGTGAAGCAGCCACACAGAATCCATGAGAAGGAGTCTTGTAGGAGTTGTAGGAGCAGAAGGAAGGCTGTGCCATACCCGGGGGGCTGGAAGGTGGGCGGGTGAGTGCACTCGAGTGTCCTCAGGGAGGCAGAGCTGTCGGGCGCACCCGGTGCCCCTTGAGATTCCTTGTCTGGTGTGCGCCATGCGGCTCACAAAGCTGCAGCACCAGGTGGTGCACCTGTTGCATATGCTTTTTGGGTTCTGTGTTATGGTCAAAGCAGTTAAGTACCACTTTTAACCATCCTCTTATTAAATGGATTTGATATACTTATGTCCTTGATGTGTTTTTGCTTTACAGAGTGACATGTGTTGGAAATATTTTGTTTAAACCATACATTTTCTGTGTAATTTCTTGATGCTTTTGTTGCTCTCAGTATCTTGTGATTGCATTTTTATTTTGAGCCTTAGCATGGAGTGGCTTAGCTAGAATCTTGTTAATTCACAGTCTGAAGTGACAGCAGCAGGAAGACTGTCACTCTGGTCAAGTCAAACATGGCAGCACATGCCTGTAATCCCAGAACTCTAGGAGGCTGAGGCAGGAAGATTTTGAGTTCGTGCTCAGTCTGGGTAGTTTAGTGACTTAGGAGACTTTGTTCAAAATAAAAAGAGCTGCAGATGGAACTTAGTATGAAGGCGCTGGGTTCAATCCCCAGTACCGCAAGAAAGCACACCTCGCAGCACTTCGTTTAGCGTGAACGTTTCTCGTATCTGCTGTCAGATACTGTCTCCCTTGTGACACTGATACATTGCTTTTCCCGGACAGGGGAGCGGCCGTTTCACTGCACTCTGTGTGAGAAGGCCTTCAACCAGAAGAGCGCACTGCAGGTGCACATGAAGAAGCACACCGGGGAGAGGCCCTACAAGTGTGACTACTGCGTCATGGGCTTCACGCAGAAGAGCAACATGAAGCTGCACATGAAGCGGGCACACAGCTTTGTGGGTACGGAGGCCTGGGTGGCCACGCCCTTGGGTGACCAGGATGCCTGGGGTCTTGCATGTGTCGCTCGCTTGTTTGCACAGGGGTCACATGTTGTGTATGAAGCAGCTTTAGTTTATAGTGGAAGAAAGCCTGGTGTGGAGAGGTCCTGACTGGGGAGGTGGCAGGCTGTGCTTCTGTTGCTCTAGTGTTATTATGTTGAATACAGTGCAGCTGGTGACATTTCAGTTAGTGATGTGCAGGGTGTGTAGCAGCGGTCCAGCAGGGTTACATCACCTGCCGCGGTCTTTGCCATCTGAGCTGTGTATGCACCGTGACTGTGTTCACACGGTCACAAACTGCCTGGCAGACCCTTTCTCAGAACACATCTGCTCTGTAAGTGAATACAGCACCATCTGCACTGCCTCTCACACACCACAAACAGAATCTGTGGGGTGTGGGGAGTGTGTGTGTGTGTGGTGCTGGAGAGGGAGCCCAGGACCATCAAGCTGAACTCCAGCTACGACTTCATATATATATATTAAACAGGATGTTACTAAGTTGCTAAATTGCCCAGTCTGAGCTCAAATTTTTGATCCTCCTGCCTCAGCCTTTCAGAGTGCCGGAATTAAGCACAGACCTTTAGGAGATTAAATTCCTGTTTTATGTTGACAAGACTGAAATACATTTGGAGTGAGATGACCACTCAGAACCTCAGCAAGTGCAGCATTCTGGGTAATTTGTTTCTCACAGGACAGAACTTCGTGTAGCGAGCAGTCCGTGCCCGGGCAACCCGAGCAGCATTTCCATGTCTGTCTTCATCTTGGAGGTGCTTTCCCAGCAGGGAGCAGGTCAGGGGCTGCCGTGGTGTCGGGAGCAGCCTGGCATTTCCAGTGGGATCGGGGTTGCCTGGCAGAGTCTGCAGTTAGGGTTGGCCTGCCGTCTGTGTGCAGCCGGGGGTCTGCAGGTGCCCGCAGGTGCTCCTGCCTGTACTGTCTACCAGGCGCAGCCACAGAATCCACTGTGATGCCCCTGGAGCAGGGTGTCAGGGGGTCACCTCCTTGT
Source organism: Ctenodactylus gundi (assembly GCA_004027205.1). Lineage (NCBI taxonomy): Eukaryota > Metazoa > Chordata > Mammalia > Rodentia > Ctenodactylidae > Ctenodactylus > Ctenodactylus gundi. Next base: position 119,291 of record PVKB01001755.1, read on the forward strand.
CACTTAGGTTCCTGTGTTTCCTGCGGAGTCTAGCGGGAACATCTTTATTCCACAGAGAATAGAGGCACGAGAAATAGGTGTGTAGGAAACCAGGGGAGTGCTGTGCCACCCCACGGGGCTTGGGGGCTCCGTGAAGGAATGAGGATGGCTGGAGCCGGCTGTGTTGGTAGCAGTAGCCATGTGAAGGAAGAGCTTGAAACAGTCACATCCGAGTCGTGCCCTTTCTCAAGTCGGGGAGTTCAGGGTGGGTGTTTCCGTTTGGCTTGGTTGAGACGGTGTCCCCTACGAGGAAAGTGAAGCTTTTGTGTATCTAGTAAGGGTTCCACGGAATAGACTGCTGCGTGCTGTGGGGAGTTTTAAGGAAGGAACCCAAGTGCCTTCTCTCTCTACTGTACACACTGTGAGGCGTCATGTCTTGCTATCAGGAAATGCACTCCGATTGTTGATACCAGTTGCTGCTTGTCGTCGGTTCCACACTGCCGCTGCCGCTGGGGGCAGAGATGCACATGCCAAGCACTGCTCCTTTGCACACACACCTGGACGACCGTTTTCAACCCACATAGCTAGCCTGGCTCACGAGATTCTTTCCACTACAAGATGGAAAGCAGATCAAGCCTGAGGCTTCTCGCCTCTGCTTCCCTGTCAGTCGTTACACATGTGAGTCATGTCGCGCCACCAAAGATCTAAGACCCGCTTTCTCTTTTTCCCGTGGCAGGAACCTTGCAGGCAACAGCCGTTCCCCCGGAGCAGGAGGGTGAGGAGCTGAGGACTCTCCACCTGGAGGAGGTGGTACAGGAGGCCACGGGCGAGTGGCAGACCCTCACCAACGTGTTCTGAGCAGAAGGGGCACTGGAGACAGTGTCTGGAGCTACATTTGCAAAGAATGGAGCACTCACAATTTCAGTTTTAAAACTTCGAGTGTTAAAAATGTTCCACAATAGGTTTTAGCTACAAAGTTATTTAAGGAATCATTGTCTTTCAGAGACTTACAGGAAAAAAACTGGGAAAAATGTAACCGCGTTGTTCTCATTTGTCTACAAATCACTGAACTCAGGTACTATGATGTTTCATGTTTTCCATGGCCAGTGTATCCAGTTAAAAGAAAATTAACTGGATCCTGTTATCATTGTAATGTGATTTCTTTGTATTAGCAAAGACAAGCGTTTTCATGGACAAAGTATGTAACATTTTTCCTCATGCTTTCTGTTATAAGAAGCATTGCTTACAGAGCAAACATAAGAGAGGTACATGGAGTTCAGAAAAAATGTCACAACACATAGGGAATTTTTTCCACTTTTTTAACGTGTGCATTTTGAAAGTTTAGTAGCAGTTGACTCATTGTACTACTTTTAAGTTAGTGTAAATGACACCTTGAGAGATGGCTGGACCAATTCTCTCTTCATCAGGAAACTGATCACTAATTAGGGTGCAAGATCAGAGGTACTACATGAGGGAATTGAGGAAACTTGACCCTCAGTGAGGGCCAGCTGTCCACAGGGATGGGGACGCGCTGGCCCATGTGTCTGCCCAGGCTGGTGGTTGAGATCCCTGCAGAAGCACAAGCCATACAATGCAAGTACAAAATGACAGAGAGGTCTCGTAGGAACAGCAGCTGTCCCCATCCACCTCTTTAAGCAAGCTTACGTGCAGTTTAAAGATAAGACTCTATAAGCCCCATGATGTCCTTGTCATGCATAAAGAGATACGTTTTTTATTTCAGGGAATTCTTTAGTGTCGTCAGCGGTGCCACAGTAGACTTGTTCCATACCAAACCCTGCCCGTGCTGGGCAGAGTGCATGCATCGTTCCTGCAGCATTCCAAAGATGGAAGGTTCTCAACTTCATGTTTATTTCCCTTTGAGATTATTTATATGTTTTATATATAAGTACATATGTACATAGCAGATATATGGGCCTCTGTGTGGCTGAACAGTATATTTTGTAAATAGAAGCACTTGTCCCCATTGCAGAGAGCGCGTCCGAGGCTCACCTACTGATGAGCACTTCAGATCCGTGTTGTGTTCATTTTATTAATAAATGGGTATCTTTTTCAATGTAACATAGAGCTGGGTTTTATTTTTTCTGAAAAATGATTGCCTTTATTTTCTCTCTTTGTCTCCTTGGTTGCAGAAGAGAGTAGTTTTATTATAAATACTGGATGAACTTTGTATATTAAAAGAGGAGCTCATTTCAGATTCCTAAAGACAGAGACACTTCACTGTAATTTTGAAAGGGCATCTTTTGATGTCGTTGTCCACTTTTGGTGTCTGTATATGAGGAACATTGGCAGTGACGTAAAAGCTTCTTTTACATGAAAGTAAGTCACAGAACTGTTGAATAATATTACCTTATTTTCAAACTGCTTTGTGTAGTGTATATTTTTTGAAGGGGGAAAAAAAAAAGCCTTATTTGACTTCCTGAGATACCAGACTTATCTGAGGCTCTCTGAGTGTTGGTGTGTTCACTTGGCTGTTGGTAGTATTTTCAGAATAATTGTAGTTGTGCTAGAGTGTTGAACTCTGATTTCAGTGCACTTTTCATTTTATAATTTTGTATTAGAACATGTTAGAAATATTGATTGTTATGAGTGAACAAATCCAAAGTTGAAATTCTTGGAATTTTAAATTCCTGTTCCTGCTGGATTATTTATTTTGTGTTTAGCATTAATTGTCACCTCAGGACATTTATAAAAGGGAGTGTTTAATTCCAGGTTGTATAGAGAGCATAGTTTAGTGACTGTGCTGGTCAATTGCTGTTAAGTTAGGCCTTCACAGGTAAGCCTGAAGCCTACTTTTATTTTGGTAAAAAAAAAAAAAAAAAAAAAAAAAAAGAATCAGTAGCCAATCCTGGTCTTTTCTCAGTCTCTTGGCAGGCAAACACAAGATATTTATGAATTACTTGGACTTACTTTCCAAAAATAAAAGCTGCTTCTTTGCAGAATTCTCCTTGAGGATATAAGGTTTTAGAAAGACATCACTTCACTTTACTCCTTGTTGATTAGAGGTTGGTCTTTGTATTTTACTGGTTGATTATAAAGCTGTTCTGGGAAAGATTTCTAGCCTCCCACATAATCAGGGTTTTGAGAATAGAGGGCTCTGTTTTTTAGAACTGTCTGATCATGGCATATCTGCTTTGGAATAACTATAAATACAACCTTACATTAGGAAATATTTTTCCTTTAAAAATATTTAAAATAGTTTGGCATGTGAATTAATTTCAAGTTCAGTTGTTTTTAACACAAAAGAACTTCAATGATGTTTCCCTTAGTCTCTGTGAAGTCCAGTGAAAATTCACTCTCGCAATGTCTGTCATACGGGCTTCAAACTAAAGATCGGGCGGTTGGTGGTAGAGCGTCCTGTGTGCTGGCCTGACTGCCACAGGGCCACCTGTGCACCATCGTCCTCGGCTGCTGCCACGCTGAGCAGTGCCTAGTCATTTGGGTTTTGTTTGAAATGTATACTAGACCTTAACCCTAGTTCATGTTTGAAGAGCTCCTAAGCACTTAGATAAGCTGAAAACAGGATTCACCTTTCCAAAGATGTGAAATGTAAAACTGAAGATGTGATCGGGCAAGTCTGAAGCATGGACGGGAGGCAGTAAAGACACGCTTCCAGAGAGGAGATGGCGCCCTCCTGCCTCCAGCCAGCCCTGCGTGCGGGCACTCAGACACTGTAAGGAGCGCCTGGGGCAGTGCTCGTGCTGGCAGCCTGCTGCCCCGGCCACACTCCCGGGACTGTGTCCCTGGTCCCTCTCCTCTGCGGTCTTGCCTAAAGAAATTTGAGTTTTAAAATTAGAGCAGACTTGCTTTGCACTTCTGTATCCCAGCACCTGGGAGGCAAAGGCAGGGGGACGCGAGTTTGAGCCCAGTGTGGGCCCCTTAGTGACTTTGTGAGATCACCTGTCAAAATGAAGAAGAGGAAGGGGCCGGAGTGTCACTGAGCGTGGTGGGCCTGGACTCAGCCTGCAGCGCTGCAGGGAGCCAGCGAAGACGACAGCCGTGCACTCTCCTGCACACGTGTGTGAGGTGCGTGTGGCGTTGTGAACACAGGTGTGGAAGGCAGGTTTCCACTCGTCCTGTGAACATCTCTCCTTTGAGAAGAACTCAGAGCTCCTTACGATTCACCTTGCAACCTTAAATGGTCATACAGACTTAGGTGGTAGCATTTTACAAGCAACCACACCAGATATATGTGTACACACACCAGCTTTTTATTCAGTTTCTAGGGAAAGCTCATGCCTGTTTCCTGAGGTTCTTCCCCCAAGCTTATTTCTTAATCCATACTGTGCTCTCCCCATCAGGACTGCAGTCCAGGGTCTTTTCCTGTCGCTGTTGCGAGGTGAGTTCATGCGCCCGAGCTTCCGAACCTCGCCTGTTACACTTGATCTGTATTCAGATAAGGTGCGTGCTTTGGGTTTTTTAGAATAAAATTTCCAGAGAACTTCTGTTCATTCTTCAACCTCAAGCCTCATACCTGCATGGAGGCCTTCACCTTGTTTTGATGAAATCTATCGTTTTGAAGTCCACTTGCATCTTTTCTCTGTCGTCTAAAAAAATGGCGGCAGCTGAGCCCTTTTAAGGTCTTGCAGATCCGTGGTGACAGCGTGCCGTTTATCCTGGCAGGGCCCACGAGCCTTTCTGCACTTCTCCTCCTCAGACACTCTGCACAGAGGCGCACACTCCCTCTCTCTCTTTCACACCCCTCCTCTCCCAGAGGCGCTGTGGTGGTTTTTTATCCAGGTGACTGATCAGTACTGAAAGCACTAAACAGTAAAAAGTGACTAGTAGAAATGTCAGGAGCAATAGGCAGTAATCATAAGAGATTTTGCTATTTAATCTTTTCTATGTGTAATATTTTACAGCCTGAAGACTTTTGTACGAAATCAAGATTTGTATTCTATTTCACAATTCAAAAATGCCATAGGCATTGTTCTTGAGTCACCACTGAAGAAAATGTAAAGTTAATTTTTTAATTTACAGAAGAGTTTTCTTTTTATCTTCAGAATTGTCTCATGGTCTATTTATACATTGGATGATATTTATTTAATCCAGCTTTGTATTAGAAATGGATAGATATGCCAAAAGCCACTCTGCTGGCTTTTAAAAATAATAAAAATAGTTTTTGTATTAAAACTCCTGTATATTATTGGGGACTGGGCTGAGAAATAACCATTGGCAGCTGGGGTTTTCTCCAGCTAACAGATCCATGCAGAAGGTGCCGCGAGTCAGACACTAGGCTGGGCACCACCCAGGCATTCTGCCCTCCTCCTGGGGGGGCTCCGCATGCTTTTCTATTTGAAGGGCATTTAAGAGATTTGAGCCAGACCTGCAATATTAGCCCTCGGGGAGGCTGAGGCAGGAGGATCACAGTCTGGGAAAAGTACTGACTTACCAGAGATCCTGTATAAAAATCAAAAACAAAAATTGGGAATATATCTCAGTGTGAAGTCCCTTTACCTAATAGTACAAAAAAAAAAAAAGTGGAAAATCAAGCCTAATATCCTACCTGTTTATGACATAGGCAGGCTGTTGGGCTTTCCCGGCAATACCAGTGGATCACAGCGTCCAACCCTTTCCAGCTGCCTGTGAGTCTGTTTACTGTGCACCACATTTCCAGACAGGTCACTCTGTGTAGGTAGCAAGGTCACCAGGATTTTAGGCCACAGTGTGCCTCCCATGGGACAGGGACTGAAGTGCTGAGGTGATCTCAGCTGCGGGGGGCAGGGCAGAGGGATGATGGGAAATGGGGTTACCATCCTGGCAGCCTGTTGGCTTGTTGGAGGCTCCTCGCTCCCGTGGATTTGAAGCGTAGGTAGGTAAACGGCTTTTGTTTTCCCAGTAGTCAAGAACGTACTCCTGCTACAGTGGGCATGTCATCTCTTAAGGATGCTCTTCCTATGAGCTTTCCCCGAGTGTTTGACTAGGTCGGAAGCGCCGTTCAGCGATGGAAGTGTTTGCCTAGCAGTCCCAAGGCCCTGGGTTCGGTTCCCCAGCGCCATGTAAACTGGGCATCGTGGCGCATGCCTGTGTCCCAGATCTCAGGAGTCTGAGGCAGGAGGATTTCCATAAGTTCAAGGCCACCCTGGGCTCCATTGTGAGTTTGGGACCCGCCTGGGCTACAGAGTGAGATGCTGTCTAAAAAGAAAAAAGGACTGGGAATGTACCCCAGCATGAAGGCCCTGGGCTCGTCCCCCAGAGCTTACACAGTAAGCCTAGGATATCATGGAACAAGAAGTAGCAGGTTAAACTAAAACCTAAGGAGGAATCGTAGCTGCGTACAAGCAAAAGCAGTCACAGCGTCAGAGGGCCATGGGGTCCCCTGCACCTTCCTGGCCCGTATGCAACCCCAGGGGCCACACATGGGCCTGGAAATGTGGTGGTCGTGAAGTGACAGGAGCGCCACCATGTTAGATTTCCCCCGTGTCCTCTCTGCCCTGCACTGTGTAGCTAGCTGCCCCAGGGACCCGGACTCGCTCGCTGCTGAGGCCCAGCCCCAGGCTGCTCCGGGGTACCCCCAGTCAGGCACGCGGCGCCGTGGGAATTCCAGTCACCGCTGGACTCTTGTCGTGGTCTTGTTCTATAAATCTACCGTCGGCTACTCTTAGCCCCTGCACTTTTGCTCTTGTGGTCCCTTCCCACGCCTGTGGGGTTTGCCTTTGTGAGCCCACCATGTCCCCATCCTCCATTCCCTTCCCCGGAGGCACGGAGAATTCCTTGCGGCATGAGCCTGTTATCACTGGCCAGCTGAAAAGGACTTCTAAATTTTCCCCAACGACGTGATGCTTCTCCTGTGCGATACTGCGCCACTCGGTTGTAACAGTCACGACTGCACCACTCACAAGGGTGACGGATAGTGGGGCAGGGGAGCGGGGCAGCCCACCAGGGGGGAAGGAAAAATAGGACATCTTCCTATTTGACATAAATCTCACCGAAATTTAGGGTGATGAAATGTTCTAAAATTACATGCTGGTGATATTCTGTAAGTAAATTGTATACTAAAAGCCATGGAGTTCTACGCTTTACATGAATAAATTTTTGAGGAGTGAATTCTATTTCACTTTTTGAAGAGGGCTCCAACCATCTGTTTCATGTTAGATTTTTATTCTATTATTTCATTACTGTGTATTTGTGATACATATTACCAACATTCAGCTGGAGAAATTGATATATATATATATATATATATATATATATATATATATATATATATATCACCTTGATCGTTCTAAAAGTGGAGGCTGAAAATCTACCTTGTGGAACTTGTTAGAAACGGCTCCTGGAGTTCACCGGTCCAAACAAAGGGGAGGCATGGAGGCACGGATGACAGAACAGGAGGCTTTAATGACCTTTTTGCAAAAAGGGCGACCTCCCACGTGCCACTGCAGGAAGGCGCGGGGAAATGGGGTGGACAGTGACGGAAAGCCCCAGGTCGCCTTTTCCTACCAGCAGGATGCACAATCTTCCCACTGGGATCTAAGGCCAGGATTGTCCCACGGCTGCGACCCGCACCCCTCCCGCGCTTCCGCTGTCTGGTCACATGGTCAGGGAAAGCGCGCGGAACTTGAACACTCGCCCGGCGGCCGCTAGGTGGCGCTCACGCACCGGAAAGACGTTGCTCTCCTGGTGGGGAGAACTCACTCGTCTTGAGAAAGGGGGAATGTTGGCGTGCATCTCCTGGCCATGTTGAAGCCTCAAAATAATTTTTTAGATATTTTATGAGCAGAAAATGAGTCACGGCTGGGCCCGGACGTGAGGTCCGTCACGCCGGCGCTCGGGAGAGTTTGCGCCCAGCAGGGGCAATTTAGCGTCTCAGCGAAACCCGCCGCCGCCTCCAAACTAAAAACGGGCGGAGCGTGCCTCGGCGCCGCCGGGAAGGGGGCTGGCGAGCTGGCGGGGCCTTGAGTCTCGCTGGGAGTGTCTGAAACACTTCCGGGCTGCAAGGGCCTTCGCGCACGCAGCGGAACGGGGCCGCCCTACCGCCCCTGCTGCCCCGCTCTCCCGGCATTCCCTGCGCGCATGGCCGCCGTCCATCCGCCCCCATCCCCGTCCATCCGCCCCCTATTCCTGTCCATCCGCTCCCCGATCCCTGTCCATCCGCCCCCGGGGCGCCGTGTCCTGGCGGCTCCCCGCTTCCCGGCTTCCGCTGGGGTGACCCTGTGCTTCTGCCTTTCCCCGTGCCCAGCTGCCTGTCCCCAGTTTTTCCAATTTAAAATTAAGTCGGTGTGCACTCTTACTGACCAGTGACAATGCTTGGCACACGCTAGGCAGCCATAACTGGCCGTGGCGTCTGCCTTGCGGGGCGGCTGGCTTCGGTGCTGTCACGTAGCACGTTCCGCCTGGAGGGTTCGGGTGGCGTCACGCGTGGGCCTCTGCCCGCCAGCGCGGACTCCCGCCCGAGGCCGAGCGCACACCGCCGTCCGGTCTCGCCCCGCGCGGCCCTGGGCGGCCGGCGTGTCCACACTCCGGCCCGCGCCCGCGCCCTGGGCCGCTGCTCCGCCCCAGGATTCTAAGTCCTTCCAGCCGGGCAGGTGATCGGTGGTGTGGGACGGAAGGGCGGCTGGGGTGAACGTGAATCAGGTACGTGGGCAGCACCGAGATAAGTAGGACATAAGGAAATTAGTGAACAGCTGAACGCGTCGGACATCACTCCACTCGGAGAGGGAGTGCAGCTTCTGCTTCGTTCCCATCAGGTCGCAGGTGAAGGCCGTTTCAGGTCCCTGGGGCAGCGGGCCGTGGGGCACACGTGTCCACGGCCGAGCTGAACCCTTTCACCAGGGAAAGTGAGCGCCCATAGGACAAGATGGGAAATCGAGTGGAAACCGCCAGGTCCAAAACGAGGTAACTGCCACGTAGAAGGTGACAGAAAGCAGCAGTCCAGGTTGACCCGGGCCACGGCGACCAAGTCCGGCCCGCTCGTCCGGGCCAGGCCTTCCGGGACGGTGCTGAACCGCCGGCTGGGCTCACAGCGGGCGGCTGGGAGGTCGGTGCGGCCACCGTGGGCCCTCCGGCCGCCTGGCCCCCTTTGTGCTCTGCCTCAGACCCAACAAAAACAGCAAGTTTCCCTTGGAGTTAAGAGTGTCAAAACGACCCGAGACGCATCCGTCACGCCCGGACGCCTTCTCTCCTCCCGGGCGCGGCACAGCAGAATCCATGGCTCCATCGTTTCCATCTGACGCGGCTCTGAGGAATGCGGTTTCCAGCTTAGGCCAAGAGCAGAATGTGGGCCGGACTGGGGCGCAGGGCTTGGGGAGGCGGCCCAGGGAGGCGACGGCCAGGGCAGGGCGCTCCCCTGGCGGGGCCACTGTCCACCCCGCGGGGCTCCTTTGAAGAGCTTCACGGATGCGTCTCCGAACCGCGAGCCTGGGTCATGGGAATAGCATGCCCCGATCACGCTGTCCGTGCCCTTCTGGCAGCACACGCGCGGGGGCACAGTGCTTCCTCAGCACCCAGGGCAGCGCTGACCCAGCCCGCGTCCGCTGCACCCCGACCAGGCCTGGGTGGAGCTCGGTTGAAGCAGTAGCGTCCCTCAAATGGAGACGAGGAGATGTCGGGCTGGCTGTGAGAGGTGGCGGCCGCATGGTGAGCCCCTCACCCAGGGTAGAGCCGTGCCCTCCGCATGTGGGTGCTGGGCAGGACCCCCATGCTGGGCACCGATGCCCGTTGTAAGTATTCAACTCAAGTAGGTGGGACGGACCAGTGTCCCGGGCGGTCGCTCCTCCCGTGGCCCGATCTGAGCGTTGTCTGTCTGTGTGACAACTCAGAGGGACCTTCCCCAGCGCACCGCGCTCCCAGGGCTCCCGCTGGCTGCAGCGGCTTGGGACCTAGACCTTCCGCCTGTCTCAGTTACTTGTTCCTTGCTAGGGAGAAAAGATTTATTTAGTTCGCAGCTGCAGAAGGTCCCGCACAGTCCGCCCCTGGCAGAGGCTGGAGACACGGCAGGCAGAAGCCAAGCGAGGCAGGAGCCAGCCAATGTCTGCGGACGCGGGTGCGGCTAGAGCTTCCTCAGGGAGAAGCTGCAACGGTATTTCTTCTTCCTTCCTTCACGCAATTCAAGCTCCTGGCTGGGCCCCCCACCTCCAGGGTGGGCACCGCACCCCCACTTCCTGGCACACAAGTCTACGGCACACGCCTGAAAGCTGTAGCCTGGGCGTCTGCAACGTCAATTCTTGGGCACAGTCTCTCCAGGTCAAGCCACACGTATCTGCTGTTTGTAGCCAGGCCTAGCTCTCGGTAACACGGAGCTCCACAGTGCTTCTCGCTGCATCCGAACGTGAGGTTGTGGGGGCACTGCAGATCCAAATCACAGTGCCAAATACCGCGTCGGTCCCTGGCTGCTGCGGCTGAGCATGCCAGGAGGTGCCCTGTGTGTACCCCAGGCACGCTCCTCGGTTGCCGCTGTGCCCCATTAATATTCATCCCGGGTGACGAAGAGTCGGCATTTTGGTGGTGCTGGTGCTGGTGGATTAGTAGCTCTGTTCAGTCTGCTGGTCTGTCGGCGTGAGGAACCCAACGTGAACAGGTGGCAGCTACGCCAAGTTCCTTGGTGTCTTCTTTACCCCTCTGGGAAACATCAGGCTGGAGACGCCAGGCCTTGAGCTGCCCGCTGCCCGCAGTGGAGAAGCCACGTGCCTCAGGTGCATGCGCAGGAGGATGCGCGGCGACTCGGCTCTCATGGGGAGCCCCGTTTGTGATCCGAGCAGGCAGGGCTCGGCCACTTGCCCACTCTGTTCCATCTCGGGCCGCTCTACAGACTTAGTGTCAGTTATGACACGAAGATTTCCTGCCTGGCTGGTGCACCTGAGGGGATGTGGGAGAGGCTCGGCGCAGCCTGAATGCAGGAGGCAGACCGAGAGCAGCACCATGAAAGAAAACACTTTCTTTAGACGTGCCCACCGCTCATCCTAGAAGCCCACATCCTCGAGCCACCAGGGACTGGGAGCAGGAAAGATTCCCTGGCTTAACCTGCTGGATTGCCTTCCAGTTCAACGTTCAGGACCTGCCTGGGGATCCGTAAACACTGAGAGAGAAAGTGTACAGTTCTAAACTGAGTATCCACAAACACAGGCACAATTTAGGATGGGTACTCAGCCCTTATCGAGGAGGGAAGAGCACCCTGGGAGGGTTGGGGTGTAGCTCATGGGTAAAGCCTTCATTACTTTGTGCATGTCAGATGTTGAGTCACAGTGACGAAAAAGTACCTTAGCCAGCCTTCCTGTCTTGGTACAGGCCCTCATCTTGTATGGAGCTCTGGAGGATTCCCAGGGCTTCCACTAAAATTATGGTTTGTGGCCAGGTCTTCTGTCAGTACCTTTCATCTGAGTCAGTGGGTAAGGCTAAGGTGGGCTGCCATGGGGGTCTGTCTGGGGCTGTGGATATGGCTATGGAAGGTCCTGTGTCTGTCGTTGCTGAATGTTTCTGCCAGAACATGGGTGATGTGGGGTGCACTGTCACCTTGGTGACGCAGCACATTAATCTCCTCTTCATAGGTGATACCAAGTTCTGGCTGAGAAGGATGGAGGAGCCTTTGGATCACAGCTTCTTTAGCCAGAGAGGATCTTTCCAGCATAACAGCTCACACAACCATCCCTGACTTTCAGTTGCTGCGACCTTTGCAAAGAACTCTTGGGTCACTGTAGTGCGCTTCATTTCCTCCTGCATCTCATCATAAATGGAAGCATTAATGTTCACAGCATTTTGTTCTCCGGCTTCCCATTCCTCTCAGCAGCAACAGTAGCTGTTCTCAACTGATGAGGGTGGCTGGGAGGTGTGCTTCCCAGGGAGACAGGTTCCTTGGCTGAGGTAGCTCTCGAGCTAGGCATGCCCCAAGGCAATTCCCTCTGATTCTTCTGGCAGCAGAGACCTCCCCCCCCCCACTCCTGACAACCCCACTCTGCCTAAGCACTAGCATCCTCCTCCCCTCCCCCAGGGTAGAATAGTTCGGGGGGAGTTTCCCAATGTGCTGAAACCCATCCATTCCCTCCCAAAGCAGTGTGGTGAGGACATGCAATTCTACCTGGATTTAGGAGCAGAAAGAAGTGCTAGGTTTACCCACACAGAAACAAGCGGAAGATAAGCCATGGCTGTGAGTTAGCAGGGTTCAAGGTCTGGCTTCAGGTCCACCTCACCTCTCTCAGGACCAGACAGGGAGGGAGGGCCACTACTCACCACGATCTGCAGGCAACGCAAGGGAAGAAGCCTAAGAGACCCCAGTTCCTAGGACCATGGTATAGAGAGCAACAGCAGGTAGGGGGAGCCCTCTGGGACATTACCTCTCTACCCTTGCTCCGGAGACCCTGTGGAGTATACCTGAGCAGTCTGGGACTCTGGAACCCCTGCTAGGAGCAAAATCGCGCCCAGCACTCCTCCTCTCTGCCCTCAAGGACAGGGGTCAGCTTGAATTTCCATCCTTGCCCCAACTAGGCAGGATCTGGAAGCAGCCATGGGGATGCCCAGATCTGTCTGTGCTGCTGAGGACTGAGGACGAGACGCTCTGCAGGGTTCACACCTTCCTTGGGCTTGAAAGAGTTCACAGGTCGTGACAGCGAGGGGCAAGCAAGCCAGTTCCTCCACAGAGGCTGCTGCTTCCTTCCGCCTGCCATCAGGCACTGCATGACGGCGGGTGGCAGGGAGGGTGATCTACTGGTGCCTGGCGGTAAGCCAGATTCCATCAAGCATGCTCACGGTAACTTGTCTTGGTGGGTGGAGATGTCCCCCAGGTGACCAACTGCACAACCCGAGAAAAACAAAACCCTTGGGATGCAGAACGAGGGCTGAGATAAGAGTTAGAGGTGGTGAGTCCTAGTAGACTGCTGCACCAGGGTCTGGGGTCTTACTTTGGGCGCTTGAGTTGGATTTTAAACCAATGAGCTAGTTTTTACAACAGTATGTACCAATCAGTAAAGGCCACTTAGGTATCATGAATATGCATGAGCTACAGAAATAGTGTATAAAAGCCAGTGCAACAGCGGATCAACTGGGCCCTGGCCTCTCTCCTGCGGGAGAGATCCTACTTTCCCCTTCATTCTCCCAACAAAGTTTCCTTTCCGCTTTCCTACTACTTTCTCTGTTGGAGGCAGAACGCGAACCCTGGTTGTGAGCTCTCTGGTAACAGGGGGGTAGTCTGGGCTGTGCCTGCAAAGGCAGCAGGGCTGGCGCGGCGGGCTGGTCACGTGCGTGTGCACCTGCTGGTGGCCGTTCCCTAGGTCCTGGCAAATCTCAGTCCCTGGGAGATTCACTCTGAAACCTCCACTGTGACCGCAGGTGCCGTGTGGGGGGCACTTTCCCCACGGGGACGCCCGGAACGTTTGCCAGCACTCAACCGGGGCACTCACGTCCTCCAGGGCCGCGAGATGCTCCTCCACCTTGCAGTCTGGCTGCTAGGTGCTCCCTGCCTGGGCGCAGGTGGCCGCTGTGGGGCTGTGGGGCTGGGGAGCGTGCCCACGGCCGAGGCGGGATTCGGCCAGTGGGCAGCAGCACTGCCCCCTGGATGCGGAGCTACCTTTTCGGGGCAGCGCCCAGGCATGCCACAGCGCCTTCAGGCGAACCCCGCACCGCCCGCCAGCAACCACGGTCGGGTCCTGGCCGCCACTTCCTCGCGGCCCACGGCGGCCCACGCTGCCCTCCGCTCCGCACTGGCCTTGTCCATGCCTGACTCCGCCCTGCGCGTTCTCGGACCCACCAGCCCCGCAACTTCCCCGGCTCCCGCACACGCAGGGCCCGCTGCGCGCCGGGGCGCCCTCGCAGGCCGCGCCCTGAAGGCGGCGGCCCGAAGCACCCGCTCGCGCGCCGCCCCGACGACCGCGGCGACGTCGACGACGCGCCCCGGAAGCGGAAGCGCCCCTCGAGGCCACGCGGGTCCCGCCCCCACTTCCCGCCGCCGCCGGCGCCCGCCTGCGTGGCTGTGGGCCCGGGAGCCCGCGGCTGGGGCGCGGGGCGGCCTCGCCGCGGACCCGGAGGCCGCCGCGCTCGGAGGCCCGCGTGGCAGAGCGCCCGAGGACACACGCCCGCCGGCCGCGCGTCGCCGTCCTGCCTGCAGGTACCCTCGGGCCGCGCGCGGCGGGCCTGCTGTCCGGGGCTTCACAGCGTCCTGGGGGTGGGGTCGGGAGGGGACGTGTGGTTTGCACGGGACGCTGAGGGCGGCAGACTGTAAGGACCAGGGAAGGCTGAGTCGGGAATTGTGTGTGGTGCGAGGGTCTGGACACCACGTCAGCCGTGTGTACACGACTCAGTAACGGGCCAGGCAGGGCGGCGCCACAGGAGGCCAGGTGACATCTGTAAGGGGCTTATTCAGGTCTGCAGGTTCGGAGAAGGATCAGTCTTGAGCTCTGTCCGAGAGTGGGGCACAAAACCCACCAGGTGGGGAGCCTCCCTGTCCCGGGTTTCAGCACCAAATGAAAGTTTCCTGAAGGTAAAAACACAGCAGACCAGGCTACAAGGGCCAGGCTGCCATGCATTGAAGAGCGCCGGGCCGGGTTTACTGACCCAGGAAGGACGGTTTGCAAAGTTGCGCGATCCCGAGGGAGAGGACAGGGTTTAAGGAGCTGGGGACTCGTGGCAGGCCTACCCCTACTTTAAGAGATCTACCGAGGACTCTGAGCACAGCCTGAAATAAGGCAGCTGTCCAACAGGAGGCTGCTGCCGTCAGCCAGCCAGGTAATCTGAGTCAGAGAGTGGAATGTTTTGTAGGGCTGGCCCAGCTCTGCAGGAGAGGTTGATGGTTTTGATGCATCAATGTTGGAGGGAAACTTGAGTATTGGGAGTTGGGCAGAAGAGTGGCTGAGTCTCAAGTCTGGCAGGACCTAATAGTCAATTTTGGGACTTCAAAAACGGTCTGGTATTTTGTTATTCTGTCATCAGATACCAGTGAAAACTCCGTGAGTTCAGAGTGTCGTAAGACCCAATGAAGAACATGAAGAGTTAGGGCCTTTCTAAGGATTAATTTGTTGGCCTCTGTTGCACAGAAGGTGCAGCTGGTAGGGCCCTTAAGCATGTGGCCATCCCTTTAGATATTGTGACCAGAGGTTTGGAAAGGGATGCCATTGGTCATGGGGAGAGTCCCAGTGATTGTGCTAGGACCCCCTAAGGCTAAACCTCTTTTTTCATGGGCAAAGAGGAAATGTGGTTGGGGGGGGGGGGTTGGAATGGCCAAATGCTGACACTAGTGAGTGATTCTTTAAGGAGGATGAAGCCTTGTTTTGTCTCAGGGTTTCAGTGACAAGGTGTTTCAGACTTCTTTGAGGTTTTATAAATGATTTTGGCTATTTGGCTGAACTAGGAAGTTCAGATTGAATAGATTCTGATCATCTCTAGGACAGTCCTAAGCTGTTGTTTTGAAGCCAGGGTATTCATACGAACAGTTTGCTAGTTTGTGGTGATTAGAAAGGTTTTGAGTGACCAGAGCAACAGTGAGCCCTAGAAATTGTACTTGCTATGAGAAGATCTGTGCCTTTTGGGGCCTAATCAAAAAGTGGAGAACTTTTGATGGTGTTTTTGTCTGACATAATGCTACCAGAGTCACAGATTGGGTCATCTACATAATAGAAGAAATTGTTTCTAGAGAACAAGGTGAGGGAAACCAGATCTTTGACTAACGTTTGGCCAAGGAGGTGGTGGGGAAGGGCTGTCTTGGGAGACTGTCCGTATGAATTGGATGCTGATCTGAGTATTGGGATCCTGCCATTAAAAAGTGAGGAGATATTGGGAATTGGGATGAAGAAGAATGCAAAAGAGGGCGTTTTTGAGATCTAGCACTGTGAACCAGAAATCTTTTGACGTCACCTGTAAGAATTATATATAAATTAGGGACTGTTGGATAGATGAGAATCACTGACTTATTAATGGCCTTTTGATTTTGTACTAATTTGTAGGATTAATCAGTTGTCTCACTACCAAAATGGCTATGCTACATGAGGAGTGAAAGGAATACAGGAGTCCAAATTCCAGGAATTTATTACTAAAGTTGACCCGACCCGCGGGCCTTAGTTATTCGGGGGCCGCGAGGGGAGCCGAAACCTGTGAATGAAGAACGGGCGAGAAAGAGGCGGGACTCAAGGAAGCAGTTGCTTGTCAAGAGTCGTTTACTGAGTGCAGTGCGTTGAATTTAAAGGCAGCTTTGGGTAGGGGAGGGGTCTAAAAGGAGCACAGTGGAAAAGTACAAAATCTTCTTGGGCCTTTGCCCAGGGACAAAGGTAGGGGGAGGGGGATATCTTTGGGCCTTTGCCCAGGGACTAAGGAGGGTGGGGGGTTTCTGCATTGCTTTACACTCCCGCATTCTCAGGGTCAAGCCGTATCTAGTGGTTTAGTTAAGAAGTTTTTCTTCGGGCCTCAGCTGGGTGGGGGAAGGTTGGCTAACGGCTGTTCTCGGTTCCCAACAAAAGTAGCTCAGGCCCTTAAGAGCTTTGGGATTACAGGGGTATTAGGGTCTTTGGGAAGAGAATGTGGGGTACTTGAAAGTAATTTTCACAGGCTAGGCTGTCTGGGGCTATATCTGAAAAACCATGGGTTGGTGTTCCAGACTGCGGAGGAATCTAATCTCAAATGTAGGAGTCTATTTATGGGAAGACTTGAAGGTGAATTGGAGAGGCTCCTAAATATGCTAAAGGAGTACAAGGTGTTATTATGGTTTGGATCTAAACTGTACAGCAAACGCCTCTTGTATTTGGATACAGTGGGAAACCTGTGAGACTGTGCTCTTTCGGGAGGAGGGGCCTTGCCGGAAGGGGCGGATGCTTGGGGTTTAACCTGGAGGCATTTTGTCAGCTTGTTGAGACTGGTGGTCAGGGAAGGCAGAGGTTTCAGATTGTTATAAACTTACGGGCCAGGAAGTGAGGCAGGAGCACCCAGCCTAGATGTAGGAGGCCTGACTGCCAAGTAAATAAGGAAGGAGAAACATTGCTACAGCTTCTTCATGGGAAAACTCTGGCCTTCCTGAATGTTCAGAGTCAGCGGTGCTCACTGATTTGGCTGTTTGTCTTAAATGCTCTGAGCAGCTCTCCGGCCTCTGTCATGTGCTTCTGTCACTTCCAGTTACCTATTAATGGACTGTGTGAGAGTTTCTGAAACTATCAGCTAAAATAAATCTTTCCTACCTAAAGTTATAAATATTACTGAGTATTTTTTTTTCCAGCAACAAGTAAGTCACTAAGACAGGTGGAGACAAAAATTGGCTTGTAATTTCACCATGATATCCCATCCGAGTAGAGAAATAAGGCCTCTGAGCAAAATCAGGACTATGAGAAGAGGTACCCATCAAGCAAGAAAGGTAGGAAGGGAGTCCGCCGTAGTTTCGTTTGTGGCTTCACACCTGTGCCTGTAAGGAGGATCAGGGACTAGAAATGGTATCCTGAGAAGGAGGGTAGAGCGGAGTGCTTAGATCGTGCATCAGTTGGGAATGATATTCTGTCCCTTACCATGT
The DNA here is from genome assembly GCA_004027205.1 of Ctenodactylus gundi. Lineage (NCBI taxonomy): Eukaryota > Metazoa > Chordata > Mammalia > Rodentia > Ctenodactylidae > Ctenodactylus > Ctenodactylus gundi. The sequence goes on from PVKB01001755.1 coordinate 136,701, forward strand.
CAAGGGAAACACAAGGCAGTTCATGAGTGATGCAGAGAGTTGGGGGTTTTTACAGCCATAGGGGCCTGTCATTTTTGGACCCCCAGGAAGGGAGGAAGAACTGAAGGAGCAATACATACAAGCAGAATATTTTTTCCTCTTGAATCAACTAAATCATTTTTAGGAACGAAGCAGAAATTATAACCCTTTCTGACATGGCTCCAAGTATACATGGAGGGAATATTACAACAAATATTTATTAAAAGAAGATAAAAGTTTCTGTGCTTCTCTCAAACTTGTAAAATGCTAAGTGTGGCAGATCATAAAAGTGTGGCTACACTGTGCCATCCCCAGAGCAAAAGCTGAAAAGCCTACACAGACAGAGCCGCTCAGGACTTTATAAACAAAGTTGATTTCTTAATATCTTTTCTGTTCATGGGAGAACAAAAGAAACAGATATTGAGGAGGCAAGGGAAAAACAATAAGAAAACAATGACTGCATATCCATAATCACATTACATGTAAACCGTCTAAATTAATTGTGACCACTGAAGAGATTATGTCAACTGGAGGCAACTGGGAACCACGCCCAGATTAGAATTTATAGGTGTGTGTGAGTGATGAGTGGGCCGGCGAGTGAGGGAAGAGCACCCACCCGGACGTGTGAGGCCCAAATGGGAGCTTGAATTGTATCAAAGGAAGAAGAAGAAAGATTGTTACAGCTTTTTCTTCTGGGAAAGCTCTCCCCTTCCCAGTTGTCTACAGACACCGACTGGCTTGGTACATGCCACAGACGTCCAGCGCAGATTGGCTGCCATCTTGATTTGCACCTGTCTGCCTGTTGCTGACCTTCAGTCTCGGGACTCACCACTGTTCTTTGAATAGCTGGTATATGCAGCAAACGTTCACCAGCCTTCCGGTGTTCTACCTGGCAGCTAGGCAGGCAGCCTCCAGACTTCAGCTCTTGCACATGCCATCTTGGACTATCTCTGTCCTCAGACCCAAATAGACCCCCCCCCTTTTAAAGTTCTGTCAATTCTGCCTTTTGTAAAGCCCAAAATAATAGCATTAAAAGACCAAGACTGACAGAATAAAAAGCATGACCCAGCTTTACACAGGGGTATTGTGTTAAAATTGTTTTAGAAAAGCTTTCCCAATACTCCACACAAAGTACAAGATGATTCCATTCACATAATGTTCTGGAAATGCAGAAGCATGGATGCAGCAAAGATGACTCATCAACAGAGTCAGGAATTGGGGGGGGGGGCAGGCAGCAAGAGAGAGAAGCCTTTGGGGTGGGAGAACAGGTCTCATCTCGGTTGTGACTGTGGTTAGGGAAACACACCTCATGAACCGTATACACACGTTCGACCAGTATTGGCTTCCTGCTTCTGATGCTTTAGTTACCTGTTCTGCAGCCCCGGGGGAAGGTGGGTGGACGGACACAGAATCTTGTGACACTCTTGAGAGAACACCTGTTAATCTAAAGTTATTTTAAAATAAGAAGTTTAATACAGTGTACAATTTTATAAATCGCACATCTTTAACCACGCACAATTATTATTGTTTTTGGATAGAACAAAATATAAGAAAGAAATGCACATTTTAAAGTGGAGATATGATGTCCCACTATGGTGTTAATTTTGGCATGTTATAGCTTTCGATAGCATCATTATTTAATAATAGAATAGAATCCTTCCCTGGTCTGTAAATAAAAATAGTAACCATGTGAGAAAATAGAAGCCGTTAGTGAATGTAAAGCTATGGAGGACGTGTACGCCTGTCCTGATGACTGTCTGTCTCTTCTCTTTAACCCAAGCATTTATCTTGAAGAATGCTTTGGAGCACAAGCAGGCCAGTGCAGAAACACGTTCTGTAGCTGGTAAAGACATTTACTAAAGATGTGCTGGGGCAGAATCAGAGGGAAAAAAGTAGCTTCGATTTACCCAGTAGGCCACATCTCCTCAGGGCCAGAAGAATTTAATCCGGTTTTTTTAAATAGGGAAAAGTATTACAGGTGAATCTTGGGTAATGCAAAGTTTCAGGTTTTCCAAAAAAGGAATTGTTTTAAATACCTTGAGCTGTGAGCATTTTGTACATCGGGTAATGTGAGGTTTTTTTTTTTTCTTTTTTGAGACAGGGTCTCGCTCTGTGGTCCAGGTTGGTCCTGAATTCACTTCAGAGAGCTCCCAGGGCCTAGTTCTGTGGCCCAGTGCAGCCAGAGAAGGTTACTAAGGCTGCAAAGGTTGCTGTGGCCAGGGAGAATGAAAGGCTAGCTGTCTGTAAGCCGAAGTCAGACACAGAAAGCCAGGCTGTGTGTGTGCGGGGGGGCCTGTCTGCAGAGTTCTGCACAGGAGCCGTAGCACAGGCACCTCAGAGACAGCGCGTACTTCCTTTGCTGCCTCCCTTCCAACTGCCGGTGCTGTTCTTGAAGATCATTTTGTGCTTGGAAAGATAAGACTGTCCTAGAGCAACCATGCCTTTATCTCCTGCAGAGCTTATTTGGGAATGTTGGAAGTGTTCATTTTCTGCAGAAAAGTTTCTGAGTGTGTCCTCAAAATAAATAAGACCTGCCAAACTCCTCAGTGGACTGTATGTGTGTCCCTCACATTCACATTTTTGCAGCTTTAACTCCCAGCATTACTGCCTTTAGAGACGACCCGTTAAAGAGCTCACTGAGTGAACTTGTGGCGTAGGGTGCTAGGCTACCTGGACTGCCATCATTATGTGAGCAGAGGATGCCATAGAGCTGCTGTTTTTCCTCATGAGGACACAAAGAGATGGCGCTGTGTGTCTGGAGTGAGGCTTGGGCAGAGCCCATCTGTCAGCAGGTGGACCTGGGGCTCCTGCCTCCAAAACTGTGGGAAGATAGCCCGTCTCGGTGTGAGGTCCACAGTCTCTTGTCCTGTGCTTGCCAGATGTGGCAAACCCACTTACCACCAACAACTAATGAACACTTCCACTCTTTTTTTGTTAATTGCTACAGAAGCTTTTCATTTGATATTTTATAGGGTTTTTTTTTTTTTTTTTTTTTTGCTCAGCCTTCTCTTCTCATTTCTTGGTAATTCCTAATTCCAACACGTTGTTCATAGCCTAACAGATGAAGTCCCCTGCTGTGGTTGAGATCTGGAGTGTCACCCCAAAACCTTATGCATTTGTGTGTAGTGGAATGATTATGGAATCCTGTGCCGTCAGGGGGCGAGTCCTGCCGGGAAGGGACGGTCTTTGGGCCTTGATGTGGAGGAATTGTATCAGCTTTTTGAGATTAGGGGGTGCCCAGGGCAGAGCTTCCAGGTGTGTGTTTTTGACTTGTAGGCCAGGAAGTGAGGGAGAGGTGCCCACCCTGAGCGCCCAATTGTAGCGTGAGGAAATTGAAGGAAGGAAGAAGAAGCGGTGTCGCAGGACCTGGCTTGCTGCTGTCTCACTTGGTGTCTTTTACCTTTTTAAAAAATTTTTTATTTTATTTTATTTTTTTAGCAAGAAGGGGCTTATGTGAAAGTAAAACTCTTAAGGAGAGTTTGAGAGGGGGTGTCAAGTGGAGGTCCTGGAGGAAAGAAAGACATGAGCCCTTTATAAAGCTTTTGCCCAGGCTGTGTCGGGCATCTCCTGCAGTGGGATTGTAGAACAATGCAAGCCTACTGATTACCTTAGGGTGCACATCGCAAACCCAGATGGGGGGATAGGCTGCCTGTCTTAGCTTCGTCTCCTGTCGTGTTCCCAGAGGGGCTTGACTGGGACTTTGGCTCCACCTCCATCTGTCCTCTGTTTTGCACTGGAACATCCTGCCTGTCTGTCATAAGCTATTCTTCCATTTATCATTTGCCCCCTCGAGGAGACCACCCAGTTTTACAGGAGGAGGGGTGCTAGTCTATCTGGACGCTTCATGCTGAGAGTGGGCGACACTGGGGTCAGAGGGCCTCCTTCAGAGGCTGTCTACCCAGCTGACCAAGGCAGAAGTGTTGGTTCCATATGGGCCCCATGCATAGCACCATCTATAGCTACATGGCCTTAATTCTTACCCACAGTCTTCCAAGTCCTGGATAACGAACACCCAGAATGTTACCAGTGGTGTTACCTGATGTCTGGGTTCAGGCACTCTCCATGTGATTAAGAATAATCAGTCAGGGTTCACAAGGAAGATCTAAACCAGGAAGGAATTTATTGAGAAGGTAAAGCTCTCAGGGAGAGGCTGAGAGGGAGTCTCAGGTGCGGGTCCCCCTCACCCGGTTTCTCTCTGTCCTACTGCAGGCACTTCTAGCCTCTATCATGCGCCCTCACTGTTACTGGCTGCTATCTCTGAATAGACTGTGAGACCTGCTGAAACTGAGCTCAGTCAATCTTTCCCTGCTTAAATTGTGGATATTGGATATTTTGTTCTGGCAACGAATAAGTAACTGAGACATCACCCTTGCCTATATGGGAACACACATCTGTCCAGCCAGCACCCGGTCTGTCAGGGGCCTAACTGACCCAGCCTCCGCCTTCTGCTCACAGCCTAGTTCCCTATTGTGTGTCCAGCTCTGGACTCCACTGCCTGCTCCAACCAGGTCCCCCGGGGATTGGCACCCACACTCATCGGCCTGGGTTGGTAGGTAAGGACCATAGTGCAGGTTGGTAGAATCCAGAGCACATGCAATCACCAGGCAGGTTCTGCATGTTTAGCTCTCATGATGCCCCTGGAATGCCAGCAGCAGTCTTGAAGGGCAGTACCATGACAGACACAAGTGCCATCTGTCTCCACAGGCCTGGAGATTAACTTTCAGTTAACTTTAGGGAGAAATACATTGATCTCTCTAGATATGTATTCAGAGAGAACACAGTTATGGCTCATTTTCTGTTTTGCTGTGTGTTATTTAAAAAATATTTACCTAAATATAAGATTATTGTGATAAATGCTACAGTATGATATGGCATTGGTTTACTATTTAATGAATTTCTTATATGTCTAGCATGAAAATAGACTTGCCAAATAATGAACACAGTTTTTAATAATAAAATTCTTTATCGGTACATATTTATGGTCCACAATAATTGCATTCTTTGGGGCCACTCAGTGATTAGAGTGCTCATCTTGGAAATGTGAGATTCCAGTCTTGGTACCCCATTACTTCATAGCAGCTGGGTGTGGTGGTGCATGCCTATAATCTCAATACTGGAAAGGCTGAGGCAGGAAGATTGTCATGAGTTTGAGTCCGGACTGGGCTCTGGTGAGTTCAGGACCAGCCTGGACTACAAAGTGAGACCCTGTCTCAAAAACAGTTGCATTCATCATGGGAGATCATACCTACCCATACACCACTTCTGAATCATTTCTGCTTCTCCTCCCCACTGTCCCCTCTCCTCCTATTCCCAACCCCCGCCCATCTCCACAAGGTCTCACTCCTTGTTTCCTATCTTTTTTATTTTGCTCTTTAAATTGTTTGTGTTTTGGTTTTTCATATAGAAAAACCATGTGATCGACATTCAGCCTCCTGTGTCTGGTTTATTTCACTTAGCATTGTGGTCGGAAGTACATCCATTTACCTACCAATGACTCAAGCCTATCTTCCTCAGGGCCGATAGCACTCCGTTTCTCACACAGACCATGTTGTGTGTATGCACGCATCTGCTGGTGGGTGCATAGGCTACTTCTGAAATGTAGCTATTGTGAATTGTGCTGCTGTGGTGACGAGCACGCATGTGTCACTGTCATATGGCACCTAGCTACTTTGTGAAGATACCCAGAATGGGAGCACTTGGATCACGGAATTCTTAATTTTTATTTATTTATTTATTTATTTTAGTTTCTTTGAGGAACCTCCATGATGATTTCCATTGTAGTTGTAGTATTCCCACTAACAATGTAGAAGGTTCACAAACGAGCACAGATTTTTAAAATGTTGCCTGGGTGTGAATCCCTCACTCAGAGAGATTTTGGGCAGGGAGCAGAGGAGGAGGAGAGTAGACACCGAGTTTCGAGTCTTGCAGCATGCAGACGGCCTGGCTGCCTACGGGGTGCATTGGGTGTCCCCAGATTCCTCGCGCTTGAGTTATTTTGCCGGAGTCTCTAACAGCCTGCCTTCCAGAGAATCAGACTCCAGTAATCCTAGGCTTGCTGAGGACAGGGCTCCTTCCTGAAGCTCAAAATGAGAAGTGTTTCCCTGCAGCTACTGAGAGACAGAAAGGAACTGTGGTTCTGTTCAAAGCAACACAAGGAATTCTTATAGCCAGAGACAGCGACACTGGGGAAATTCTCTCAATGTTGTCGTTGTCTCAGCCTGGGAAAATGTATGTGACAAAAAGTGATATTTCCAGGATTCCTCAGTTCACATTTGAAGGGTGTTTATGCCAACAGAATGACATGCACTACACAGACTAAACAACATGCTTGGGGTGTGGGTCAGGTGTGGAGTACCTGCCCGGCACCTGCGAGTCCCCGGGCTCTAACTCTACAAACTGAAACTAAGCTTGTCGCTTTCCTTGTCAGCGCATCAGTGTCCCGAGAGCCACTCCAGTCTACCTTATGCACCTGATGAAAGTGACTCCAGGCAAGGGGCAGCACCAGGAAGCTCTGTTTGTGACCACAGGACACACACTGATGTTGGCTCCTGAGATATGGCTAGGGCTGTATGTGGGCTCACACTCCGCAAACCAGAACGCAGCATGAGGTCCAACTCGTGCACAGGTGGTTCCAAGTTTTATTGTTTTATTTCAACGTTCAAGAACAGCATGTGGTCAGCACCCCACCCCACCCCACCGCGCTGGCCGGCCGCCGGGACGAGTTGACTCAGCCCCTTCCGGCACAGAGCGGCAGGCGAGTGCTCATTCGAACAATTTGGAGGGTGTATTTTTGGAAGTTTGTTCTCTTCGTTTTTTTGACCCTCTCATCATTGAGGCAGTATATTAATAGACATTACATTAAGCCCACACTAAACATTCAGAATTAGAATGGTAAAGATTAAAAAGATGCATTTTGGCATTACGTGGCTATTTCTCATCGCCCGTCTAGACGGAATGATGCCAGTGTGGGAATCTTTGGAAGCTCTCTGAAGTCGAGCTAAAATCAAAAGGCGGGAGTAGTGGGTTAGGGGCAGGAGGCGTGGGCAGACGTCAGAGGAGGTGGTCTGGAGGGCTTCTTCCGCGTCGTTAGTGATTCGGGGAGGGGCGCTCTCCTAAGTCATTGCTAGGGACGGGTCAGGTCTAGGACGGGGAGTTATCCTTCTCCAGCGTGTTAGTGAGTGCCAAGGAGCGCTGCCATTGCGAGCTGCTGCTGGTCACACCAGCATCCAGAAGCCACCAACGATACTGCCAGGCCGCCCAGAGAGCTCCTGCAGTCCCACTCCGAGTCGCCCATCTCCCTGACCCTTCGCCTGGGCTCTGGTGAGGAAACGGGATTCCCAGCGCGACGCTGGTGCCGTCCGGGGGTCACGCGCGGCGTGGCCAGCACCCGCCTTCTGCGGACGGTCCCGCCCCCCGGCCACGCCCGGCCCAGTGCCGCCTCGCCCTCCCTCTGCCGCCTTCGTGCTCAGCTGGCGGTGCGGGCAGCCGGCCTACGCCCCTCCGTGCCGCCCACACCGGACTCTCGCCGCTGCCCAGCCCGCGTCCACGTACCGAAGCCGCCACGTGCATAAAAGCCGTTCCTTGACTGTCTAATCCTGTTAGAAAAAAATAAAGAGTACTCTGGGAGGTGGGAGAAGGGCGGGAGGGAGAACCACGGAAGCTCGGGTCACAGCGGCCCCACGCGCGCTCTCTGGGCCCACGGAGGGCCGCCTGGGCGGCGGCGGAAGCAGTCGGGTGAGGGCGAGGGGTCGGGCCGTGCACCTGCGCCCGCGGACGCCGGCGGGGAAGGCGGGGGAACGCGCGCTCCGAAGGAAGGTCTGGCTGCCGAAATCGCCAGTGGCCGCAGTAAGCCGGCCGGCTGCGCGCACAGGTCCGCGGGGCCAGGTGGCAGGGCGCCTGCTCTAGCTAGTTAGTGGGCGCAGGCGGAGTTAGAGCCTCGGGCGGTTAGAGTGGGAAGCTGAGGACGGGCTCGGAGAGGACCGGCAGGCCTTCAGCGTCGCGCCATGGGGGAGCCGGAGCGGCTGTCTCTTCCTCCCTGGGAAAAGACAGACGGGGTTAGGAGCGCTGTGGCCGGCGCGCCCCGGGGTGGCCGTGTGCCTGGCCACCACGGAGCGCTGGCGCTCTGGCTTGCCCCCTGGGCCGCAGAGCTGAGCTTTCCATGCGCATGCCCTCCCTTGGAGAGCCTTGGTGACATCGCAGAGCGGCAACCCAAGGTGCAGGCCATCCCGCGACGCAGCGGGCGCCCGCTGTCTGAGTGAGATGTCTCCCCTTGGACTTTGGCTTCGAAGGAGCCCTGCGTTACCCCAGGTACCTGGAGGGACTGGGACCAGAGGCAGGGGCAAGATCTCTGGACCAGTTTTCGGGGCGTGTGTGTGTGTGTGTGTGTGTGTGTGTGTGTGTGTTCTGCTGGTACTAAGATCAGCCCACAGCCTTACCCGAGTTATATCCTCAGCCCATCCTTATTTCTTACTGACACAGAGGTGCTAACAGCTCAATCGCCCAGGCTGGGCGCAAACCTATAATCCTGCTGCCTCCGCCTCCCAGAATGCTGAAATGGAGAGAATTTTTGTATGATTAGCACCCAACTGTGTGCTTCAGAAGGGAACCCAGCGTCCTCCCCGTGTCCCTCTCGCGTGCCACTCCGAGTCAGCCGCACGGAGGAGTGTCTGTGTCCTGCCACTGAGAGGCTCTGGAAGCCACCAGCTGATGTGCAGTTTCTATACTTGGCAGGAGAAAACAGCCCCTAACCAAGTCATCTAGAAACCTTATTTTTACAAGCGAGGATGATGGTGCAAGTTCAGACTGCAGCTGCTTCAGAAATCATCTCAAGTCCCTGCAAAGCAAAGCCACTGTCCCACCACCTGCGGGGGCTGCGGGCGGAGCCTGAGCGCGTGGCGCAGCTCTGCTCCGGGCACCCCCTCATCCCGGACGCTTGCCACATGTCCTTGAAAAGGGGATTTATTCCTGGAACCAGAGTCCTAGAAAACAGAGAGCAGCTGTGCTGGAAGGAAGGGAAGTCTGGCACATATAAGACCCTCAGGTGTCACTGCGAGCTCCTGGTGCCTCCTCTTGCCCCCAAATGGGGGCACGTGCTGTTACTTTCTACTGGCGCCCCACGGTTAGCAGAGAACCTGTCAGGACCGACCTGTTCATCTGCCTTCTCCTTTGTGCCCTAGCCAGCCAGTCCCTGAGTCCATGCTATAAACCTCACTGCAAGCCAGGTAGTGAAGGGGAGCCTGGGGACACCCGCACACTGGGTGCTTCCGTCTCACCTGGTGAGGTCTTTGTCTCTCTCTGTGCCCTCTGACCTGAGCTCGTGGGCTGGTCTGGGTCCCTTGATGGACAATGCATAGCTTAAGCAGGGAAGCTTGCCCTGCCCTCCCCTCAGCATTTGGGGAGCGAACAGAACCTGTACAAAGCCTGCGTCCCCTTCCCCTCCCTCTCAGTGGGACCCCTCAGGACCTCGCAGTCTAGTCTACGGAGCTCTCACAGAGCTCCCTTTTGCACTTAGAAATAAAACACAGTTCTCCAGCAACAACACTGGGCTGGTAAGTCCGGGCCTTTTCCTCACAACTTGCTTCCAAGGATGTAAAGAGAGCAGAAAGCAGAGAGGGTCAAAGCAGCTTTCAGTGTCACGGAGTCACCGCCACCACCGCCGCCGGCCTTAAGCCTTCGCGGCACTTTAAAATCAGTCTGCTGCCAGCTCTTCCTGCCAGCGCATCCTGCCACTTGACAAGGAAGGCCAGCTACATGCTGCTCATGTAGAAAGTGGGATCGCAACTCTAAAAATTGAAATTTGTTTATATATGCTCAATCAAAGTTTCCTTTCAATTATATTAAAAATTTTAATATTTTTTTCAAATTTGCTTACCAAGAGAATTTCGGGGGAAAAAAAATTTTACCTTTTAAAGAAACATGAGTTTCACACGCTGGCGAAATGTGTAAGTGTGAGAACAGATGTTCTGTAGGGTGTCTACGACCAGCTCTGGCCCGAGAGCATCTGGCAGGCACTTGGGACACTTGTCACACATATCCTCCAGGAGCCGAGTCCTGCCTCCCAGGCCATGGTCACCAGAGCCACCACTCATTCTCTGGCACTTCCTAAGTGGTGGAGCAGTGATTAGTCGTGCAGATGAGATAAGTCTGTGTTTTTTACATAAGTGTGGTTACAGGGGTGCCTGAGACACTGTACCAGAATCTCGGGCCCCTCTGGACACCGGCCTGGGAAGACAGAGGGTGCTGCTCTTGGAGAGCCAGCCAGTTTGTGCCCCGTCATTCCCACAATCCCATCCTTCCTCCATCTCCAGAGTATCCTAATCTTTTACTGTCAGTGAAAACAAGGACTCCTTCAGGACCTGGTTTCTCTCAGTGGGGCGCTGTGACACCGTGGGTTCGTGTGTTCCTGTCATTACATCACCCTGATGCGTCAGCGTCGTCCTTATTGCATATCTGTTTGAAGGAGAAGCCGAGTGTGGGAGCCTTGGGGGTAATTGCAGCCATGACTGTCTAATGTCAGTGATATCAAGCAGAAGAGTGATCCACAAGGTCTGGTTAGGCGTCAGTGAAAATGGCAACTAGGGCTGTTTGTCACTCCAGTGCATTAAAGGGGACATCCGTTCAGACAACCCTTACTCTGTGATCCGGGGAGGAGAAGCGCTCCTGTGGTGCCTTTGTCAGCTGAGGAATCTGCCTGCCGCAGTGGCAGTGTAGCTCTAGAAATGGGAGGGACAGCGGTAGAAACCCCAAGGCCTTCTCACCCGGAACAGAGGATTCCAAGTCCAGTGTCTCTTCCCACTGATCTCTGCCAGAGACTCACGGTTGGCACTTCAGGGTCAACATTCCAGTGGCCCCGTGGCCCCTTCAGGGTCAAAGCCGAGTCCTGCCTTCCTGGGGACACTCCCGTTCCCCTTGCAGCCCAGCGCATCACCGTGGCACCTGCTGGCTGCACCTTCTACAGAACTCCTCACGGCCCCCTACATGTCCCTGCTGCCGGCAACGCTGTTCCCACACGTGCATGGCTGGCTTCCCATGGCCTTCCAATCCTTGCCAAGCCTGACCTGGGCTGCAGGGTACTCCCTGGCTGCCCCTGCCTCCTGGCTACCCCTCTCTAACCCACCCTAGGTAGCAGCCCTTAGGCCCCTTCCTCCTACGGAGTTTATTTCGCCCTCCTTGTGCCCCTGTTTCTTGCCACCTGAATACAAGGTCCTCTCTAGGTCACCCTTCCTGTTTGCGTTGCCCACTCGGGCATCCTGGCACCTGGGAAGCACATAGTACATGCTTCATATGCACCTGTTAGCCTGAAGACCAGCCCACAGGATCATAGGTACTGGGAGCCTCTGCCGGGCCCACAGGGCACAGTCAGACCAGACTCCCCAGCTCCTCGGCTGGGGCTGGGTAGGGCTGATCACAGCCCATTTGCACCAACTCCACAAGGAGCAAATGTCACTTGGGTTTCTTGTGAGCCCCTGCCTCTGGGGATAGGGACTGCCTTAGGGTGTGCTTTGCCAGACTCAATGAACCCGGCCTCCGGGAGGCTGAGACTTTGGCCGTGTAGGGTAAGCGTGGCTCTGCTCTAACCCTGGCCTCACAGAACCGTGGGGCCTTGGCCCTGACTGGCGTGCTGCGTCCTAGTAGGCTGCCCTGGCTTGCCCAGTGTCCTGGCTCCAGGTGCTTTGGATCCCAGGGATGGGAGGCCCTCTAGTACCACCGAGGGCAGAGGGTGGAGGCTTGGTTCAGAACAGGAGCCCTGGCTGGGTGCTTCAGGAAGGACCGTCACCCTATCAGCAACTTGGAGACGAGCCCCAGGCGGCAAAGGAAAGCAAGGCATAAGCTTCAGGTGTCCTGAAGCCTGTGCCAGGGGCTCCGTGGGCTCCCTTGGCTCTGCTGAGCAGCGCTCTGGGGTTCTGCACCACGGGCTTGATGGAGCCACATTAGCCATGTTGAATTTGCCAGCACGTTTTACTCTCCCAGTAATTTTGTAAGGTACGTCAGCGTGTCATGCCTACGTTATGGATGAGGAAACTGAGGCATGAGAGCTAGCAGCTGATGAATTCTGGGCCTGGTCTTCTTGTCCCTGGGCCTGGGTAGCTCCGGCATCCCCATGGCCAACGGTACTCACTTCCTGGGGTCCCTGTGCCCTCCCCCACAGCCGGTGGCTTTATCATTCTTTCCTCCTCTGCTCAGCACGTGTTCCTTCCCTTGGGGATCCAGCTGCTCCCAGGCGCAGCTGTGCTCACTGTCCTGCGGAGTCCTCAACTAGACATGGAGGTTGGCCCCTCCCCCTGACACCCCGCTCCATGGAGCTGGGACTGGCTGAGCCCTGGGCTCACTGTGCACGCTCAGAGAATGCTTTGCGTGTGCCCAGTATGGTTCCCTTTGAAAGATTTCTTGCTGCAGATTAACTTCTCGGAAAATCCCAGTGTGAAAGCCAGAGTGACACTGGCCTACTCAGGTTCCTTTCTCTCCGTGAGAGCCCTGAAGGCCTGTTCTGGGTGGTTAAAGTGGAAGTAACCCTTTGAGTGGGATGACCTAGGAATTCTGGAACTCATTTGTTTTTAACAGTAGGGACCCACTTCAACCTGGAGAGGAGACCCTTGTAGGGCTTGGCCAAGGGGCACAGTGAACACGGCACGTGGCTTGAGGCATCTGCCTCCCCACGAAGGACTCCCCAACGTTTCCCAATGGAAGATAGGTTACGTTACCAGCTTAAAGATTCTGGAAAGCGTGCCCTGGGCGTCGTGGGCCCCCTTGAATCCCTTGTGAGTCGATTTAGAGTCCGAAGCTCTGCCCCCGTAGCCAAAGCCTGGCCTCTGCCCCTCGGCTCCCTGCAAGCAAAGAAGAGAGATCAATATTAATTTGCTTGTGCCACCAAAGCTCACCGGGGGAGAACCCCACCTTTAGGTGGTCGCAGTGAGTTGTTTGGAGCCACCAGCCCGCACTGAGCTAAGAGCAGGAGAGGTCTGGCAGATTGCTGTCCCCGGGTGTCACAGGGTGTCACCTGTGGAGAGAAGGGCAGTGGCTTGGGCTGCAGACGGGCTGTTGCAGGGTGAGGTCCAAGCGCACGGTTTACACACCAGAGCTGCTGTAGCGCGTCACTTCCCTCCAGACTAGGAGTCTTCAGGAGAAGGTGACAAGTGTCACGTGAGCCAGAGTCACGGCCTCTGCCTGCCCCAGGTGGAAGCAGCGTCCCGTGGTGGCTCTGCGTGTGCATGTGCCTCTTCCCCAGAGGGCTGGAGCCAGAGAGCATGAAGCTCCCTGTCCCAGGGACCCTGCAATTGTCGTGCACAGCATGGGAGTCTGTTCACACTTGCTCTGCTGTCCTAGGCACCTGGGGGCTGATGGGGCAGGAGTCTGGACTCACAGAAGAGACTCAGGTTCATGTATTTTTCAAGTGTAAAGCTATATCTGCAAACACCTGGCTTACAGGAATCTCTCCCGTGGGGGCTGGGAACAAGTTCCCGTGACCATAGTTTGATCTGTGCCAAGGTCCTTGCCAGGTTACAGTTAGAATCTCAGCTCCCCTCAATTTCTAGCTGGGTAAGTTTGAGCTTGTGTCAAAACCTCTCTGAGGGCTGAAGGAATGGCACAGTGGTTAAGGCACCTTCCTTGCAAGCACAAGGCCCTGAGTTCAATTCCTCAGCAAGGCATAAAGCTGAGTGCAGTGGGGCACGCCTGTAATTCCTGCACTTTAGGAGGCTGAGGTGGGCAGACTGTCTTGAGTCCAAGGCCAGCCTGGGTTACAGAGCAAGACCTTGCAGACAGAAAGAGAGAGAGAGAGAGAGAGAGAGAGAGAGAGAGAGAGAGAGAGAGAGAGAGAGAGAGAGCACTCTGAGCTTCTGCTTCCACATTTATAATTAGGGCTAGTGATGATCTTTCCCTTCCGGGGTGTTGAGAACATGGTGAGTCAGTGAAGATGCCACACTCAGAATAGAGCAAGTATGCTCGTGACCTCTGAGCGGATACTGCTCCCGGGAGGGGCAGGTCGGGGTGGAAGCCCTGGCACCCCCATTCTGAACTCCACCATCCCGCAGCCCCTCTGTCACTGTGGGATGTAGCAGTGGCAAGAGAGTGCTGAATTATGTTTGTGTCCTGGGATCGGTTCATTGTCTAATTTGCTTTGTTCTTAGATGAGAACTTCCACTATAGGCATGAACTGTGGCAAGCCCGTGTGGGTGATGTGCACTGTCTGGAACAGTCACTTTCTATCATACTGTTTCAGGTGCGTTTGGGGATCGATGGTGCCCCCACCCCCCGCCACATCCCATAGAGTTGCTTCCATCTGAAAACTTGGTGTTGGGTAAGGGACAGGAGAAACCTGGCAAAGAAGGTCTAAGCATTGCCTGCTAGAGGCAAGCCGGCGTGGCCTTGTGTTCCGGAGGTTTCCACAGACATGCAGACTTGGTGATGGCACATGGGGGTATGGACGATAGGGAGTGCGGCGCCGGAAACACAGATGTCACTGAATGGTGAAAACGCTCTCTTTCCTTAAATATTTTATCTTATTCTATTGGTGTTTTTTTTTTCATGAAACATAGAGCTTTTGCAAGCTAAATTTAGAGATCAGCTTTCGGATTAATAATCTCTTCAAATCTTGGCCACTTTTGTCTGCAAACAACCTAGAATTTACCAGGAAACATGCAACATAGTTGAGAGACGTGAAACGTGGAGCTTTCAGAAGCTCTGTTCATGGAGACAGTGCTCAGTTCTGAAAGACAGACCAGTAAATAGCACAACACAGAGAAGTGTGCTTTGGAATAAAGAAATGTAATGAACACCGTAGCGTCAGTATTAGTAGGTCTTGTTAGCTGGTAGGCTCAAGGATCCTACAAATGCCCGGAGAAAAGAGGGTCTTCTCACAGCCCCTTCCCATTGGCCCTTATCCAGTGATAATTTGCATGATGAGCCGGTAGTCCATGTCTAGGAAATTAAGATGTAGATAAAGCAGTAGCTAAAAATAAGGTTTCTGGGTCAAAATGGGTTTCATTCTTCAATATCATCGATTCTTGCTTGCACAGAAAATCAAAATTTAATTGGTGAGTGCTAACCCATGTAAATTTTCTGCTTTATTGTCATCTGTTTTGAAGATTCATTAGGTGGGAAAAATCAGGCCCAATATTTACTTACATAACACATCCCAGCAAATGTCTTGTTTCATATTTCAGTGAGATAATGTGTTGGGATAAACCATGAGCTACGTGGAAATTTTTCTCCTTTTATCAAGGGATCGCACCTTCTCTACTTCCCTCTTTCTGCTTTTTCCTATTCTTTTTTCTTCCCATTACTTTTCCTTGCTTTAAAAATATTACTTTTCTTGTAAGATGTTTATTAACCGAACAGCAGACCCAGGTGGGCTCTGCACTACATCATCAGAATCTGTGGCTCCCCCGCAATCCTCAGCCAACATGGTGGTGGTTATCCCTCTACTTTATTCTAAAATTTTTAACTTTTTATAAAACAGGAAGCATATCTAATATTTGCTAGTAGCTAATGGACTGAAAGGAACGACCATGTCTGATTTTCCCCTCAGGAAGTGTGAGCAACCTGTGAACCGGAAGTGAGAGTCATCCATTAACCGCGGTGGGCAAGCTGGTCTGGACAGGAAAGAAAAGGGAGGATATCAAGCAACTGAAAGGGAGCAGAACGCAGAGTCAGGGGGCTGCGGGCACCAGGAAGGAGGAAGAGGTTAAAGGGAAGTGGGTCCGTCACCTACCCAGCTAAATCTGCTGAGGGACAATCCTCTTCCCTGTGTGAGGAAGAGAAAAAGACGACATGATCAGTGGAGGGAAAAGCCTCAGTAAACAAGAAACACAGTCACACAGCATAGCCCAGGGATAGCCAGGAAGCCAGACTCAGGGTGTGGAGGGTCACGGGGGCCGCAAGCCGAGGACCGCAGATTCCGGCCAGAGGAGCGAGCCCCTTGGTCTGTTGGCCCCCACCTGAAGGGCTGCAGGGCGCATAAGCTACGGATTTGGTAGCTCGCAGGCAGGAGCCACAGAGCAGAAAAGCTTTGGGATGAGTTCAGGTGGCTTCAAGTCCATCCCTCTCTTTTTGGTATGTTTTTGAATTTTGGGGACAGCCTATGAATAAGATGATAATTAATTAAAATATCCAAAGTCTTACCTTTCCTTGAGATGGAGGAGGTGTGCGGGGCGTCACCTGGAAGACACAGAGAAGGGTGGGCTGTGGGAGTTGTCTGAGACTCTTCTGGAGAGGCCTGACCAGCTCAGGCTCGCAGAGAGTGACTAGTTACCTGTTAGTACCGCAGACCAGCCCGCTTGCCCCTGCCTTGCCCATTTCTGTCTTAGTTAAGTGAGAAATATGGGTGCTGAGAGCCTGCAAACTGTGGAGGCGTCTCAGGTCTCCGCGAGTTCTCGAGATGTGTCTGGAGGACTGAGCACCGCTCTCAGGCTGTGCCTCTGGGTGCTGCTGTGTGGCCAGCGACACTCACCATACGCTCACCATACACTGGTGTCACTGGCCACGTCTCTGAGGGTCTGGAAGCAAAGTTATCTTCTGGCGTCGAGAGCTTCAAAGCGAATGCCCTCAGGTCTGCGAGTCTTATCTTGAAAATGTCTGTTACAGGGTTGGGGCAAAAGCTCAGCAGGTAGCGCGCTTGCCTAGCAAGGGCCGAGTACCCTGGTTGGATCCCCAGCACCACATAAGCTAATCGCAGCACTTGGGAGGCTGAGGCAGGAGGGTTGCTGGGAGTTCAAGGCCAGCCTGGGCTACGCAGTGAGCCTGGGCTACAGAGTGAGACCCTGTCTCAAAAAAAATTGATAAACAAAATAAAATCAAAACTTAAAAGATGTGTTACATTGAGATCTTACCATTAGAAGCCTGCTGGTTATTCTTGTTTTTAATGAACTTTATTCTTCAGAATAGTTTTAGGTTTATAGAAACTCAAGTTCCTCTATCTTCTATAATTAATACAATCATTCCTGTGGTTCATTTAACTGATGAACGAATGTGGATGTGCTGTGCTGTGTGTCCCCCTAGCCATCTCTCCCTCTCCCTGACGTGGGCAGCTGATACTTTGCTGTCTCCCCGTGTGTCTACAATCCCCTGTTTTAAGTTAAGCATTTCCTGGTAGCCCCGTCTGAAGATAAATGATTTCCTCGGTAGTGCACAGTTCTGGTTTGGAACTTGGGACCCTGTGGTCCCTGTGTGGGTTGACTCTTGAGCTCAGCTGAACCCCAACAGGACCAGTGTTGGCTGCACGTATGTGAGCTGTGGGGAGTGCAGCCAGCGCCAGTCGCCCTTCCCTTGCCGTTTCCGCCTTCCCCTGTACGTCAGCACTTACAATGTTCTTGAAGAAATGAACTACAGGGTTTTCATCCTGGGACCGGCCGTGCTGCGACTTCTGGGGCAGGGAGCCATAGTGGGTTGTTCTGGCTGCATGGTGTGAGTCCTGAAAGAAAAGAACACGTGGCTCACGGTGAGCTGAGGCCCGCATCTGGTCCTCCTCACGGAAGGTGCGTCTCTTCTCCTTTGGGGACTGCAATGGTTTTTTGTTTTAATACAGACCATATGCTAAGATGCTGCTCACCAGACACGTGAGGTGGGCACGGGACTTGATGGCAGGATTTGGGGCCATGCAACTACATCTTGCTCGAGAGAGATTTCTGTCTCCGACCCAGCAACCGGTTCTCCTGAAGCCACAGACTACCAGAGGGGAATAATTGAAGTCTAAGGGTGATTCCGTCTAAGGCAGGAGCAGGTTAAGCAAAGCACTGAGAAAAATCCTCCTGTACCCCCTAGGTTTCTGTCTGGATAAAGGAAAGCATTCTGGAATGGCACCCAGAACAGCTTGTGGCAGCAAAGGACAAATCCACGCATTAGCTCTGAAGTAACTAGCGACGTCAGCTGACCACTATTCCTCAAAAAAAGCACCCAAACCTTTCCTGCCACCACAGTGTGTGGTCAGCCCACTTGGGGGGTACCGTATCCACATTTTGAGTAAGAAGGATGTAAAGAAGGTGCTCGTGCTGATTCGTGATTAGCAGAACCAGAGTGGAGAGGTTGCTGAATACTGCGTATCGGACACCCAGTGGCGCCCACAGAGGCAGGGCAGCGCATCCTCAAGTGTGGGGTGCTGCCTCTGCTCACAGGCTCAGCCCCCCCTTCTCCTCTCAGCTGCGAGTGCCAAACCCAGTCACCGTGAGGGTCAAGTCCGTCCACATTCCCATGGGAAAAGCCCATTGGGAAGAAACTTCCAACAAGACAGATCTCAGAAGAGCACTGGCGGGGACCTGGAGGGCCGAGTAGGAAACTGATTTTGTTGGTTTCTTCTTGCTCCCCTGTCCTCTGTTTCCCGCACCAGCTGCTCCAAGTCACCTGCGGGAGAGGGACCCAGGGCTCTTCAGCAAAAGGGAGAGCAGCCCGAGGCCAGGGCGCTTGGCGCGCGGTCCAGCACTGCCCTCCGGCATGGAGTTCTCTGCATCCTCTCAGCTGTGAGCTCGCTCTCAGCACTCCCTCCAGCTTACCCACGTGCACCTCTTCTCCTTCGGAGGGGACTCTCACTGCCAAGGGACCCACAGGTGCTTCCCTGGGGTTTAGGATGGTGCACTTCATGGTCTAGTTCACGGGAGAGCACTGCACGCTCGTGCGGGGACGCTTTCTGCCAAGTTCTCAGCAGTTCCCTGGCACTTGTCTGTTGACTGTGTTTCCCAGTGTAGGTCTTTATACATCAGGCCATCCAGTTTGATACTTCAAAGTCATTTTGATTCCTTCCTTGATTTACTTCTCTGGTTAACTCAGGTAACAATTGTCTTTAAAAATAGATCGTGCGTTCATCCTGCCCCTTCTCATGAATGCCATAGGAATAAAAGCCCCCTGCTGTCCTGGGATGTTCCAGGCCTGCCCACCCTGCAGGAGGAACCCCAGAGCCTGCATTCTGGGCCCTGCCATGGCTTCCCAGATGATTTCTTTTCCTTACTGACCCCCTGGCCTACAAGTTCAGTGAATTTTCTCGGACACATAAGCTCTCATGTCTGTCCCCTTCACAAACATCTGGCAGCACCAGCAGAGTTCCTGTGTGCTGTTTGTCCATCCCCACTGGGCTGTGTGCACCCAGGAACACAGGATGTGGCTCGTCTTGGGCAGTGCCTCACGTTGGCCTCATTCACTCCTGGGGAAATGCAAATCCAGAGGCCAGGCGTGGTCCAAGCTCTGTGAGCAGAGCGGAAGCAACACAGAAGCCCCACCCAGAGTTATGGGAAGAATTGATAGTGAAGAATCATCCAGGCCCATTCTCTGCGTCTCTGAATAACTGGAACCTCATATGGTACCACTTAGCTTGTGTGCCTGAGCCATCTGTGCACCAGTTAGACAGGAAGCCTTCCTCAGGCAGGGAAGGTGGCTTACACTGTCCTTTGTACACTGTAAAATTTATACTGTACCGTTTGTACGGTGCAGCTTAATGTCCTCCCTGGCCTAGTCTTCTGTGCACAGTGCTGTTTACTTACTGGTGACACTATCTCCCACACATAGAAGAATCAGAGGAACTGAGGTAGCTTGCTTGGTTTCCTCAAGGTAGACACCAGAGGCGTTAAACACAGCGACAGGCGAGGAGCTGTTGGTAACCACCGATTCCTCCTATTTCAGCTTATTCTCCCCGGGATGGTGCAAGCACCTGCTGACCGTCGGGTCCCTCTCAGCGCCTTGCCTCTCACCCAGAGCTTCACCGAGGGCCTTCGCAGCTGTCTAATCTCACCACTGACAGCTGAGCTTGGCCTTCTTTAATAAGACACAGAATTCAAAACCACAGCAGCGGAGCCAGTTTAAATCACTTTCAGACAAGCATGCTTAAGTGACTAACACAACTCCAGGAGAAGTCACATCTCAGACTCTGTTGTAATGGCCTGAGCTCATTCCGACAGCCCAAACTCTAGCTTGCTCCTCTCCTGGAGCTTCTGCACCACTCCTTGCGTATTTTGTGTTGGATTCTTAATCGTTGAAATAGTATCCCTATTTAAATCTCTCATCCTGTGATTCAACTAGAAAAAAGAAAACTCCTGTAGCCTACATAGAATTTCTCAGAGAATGCATGCTTAGTCACATGGTACAGATCTCATGCTGTTAAAATTTGATTATATTGTAAAAGAAAGTATTACGTAGATATTAAAATTTCACTTGTGCATTCCTGTTCTGAGAGAGAGAGAGAGAGAGAGAGAGAGAGAGAGAGAGAGAGAGAGAGTGTAGTTTTGCAGTCCAGGAATGCCCCACAGCTGCGTTACGTTCCCAGCTGCTGGGGTTTGGGTCTGGAGCATATGCCAAAAGCTTCATGTATTTAGAACCTGTTCTGCTGAGAAGTGTGGCTTGGCTAGAAGGGCCGGAAGCTTGGGGCCACTCCTGGACAGACTGGGCCACTCACTCGGGGTGTGGGGGCCCACCCAGTAGCTTGCCCCAAGTGAAGGCGGAAAGAGGAAGCGCTGTTGTAGCGTCTTCATGGGAACGCTCTGTGATGTCTGCTGCCCTCAGCCTCTGTCTGCAGTGCCCGGGCAGCTCCCTGGCCTCTCGTGTGCGTGGCAGCCGTTGTCGGCTTCCCCTGAGTTGTGTGAGACCCGAAAGGTGAGCTGAAGTAGATCTTTTCTTCCTCACATTGTAAATGTCAGATATTTTGTCCCGGCAATAAACAAGTAACTAATTCACTGGTCCTTTTTTTAAATTTTAAATTTTTTACACAGGGTCTTGCAAAGTAGCTCAAGCTGGCTTTCAGTTAGTGGCCCTCCTTGCTGCAGCTGGGTCGAGAGGCATGCCAACCCTTGTTGGTTACATTCATCATGAATGTATCAGTCTACAAACTTCTGAAGAAAATAATTTAAATCTTTTAAGGAGATCATGAAGTTAGTGGGCGACATTTTAACTCTACAAATCTAAGGTCACTACTATTCACACAAAGAGAAATTGGTGTACCTGCAGGCCTCAACACAGGACTAGTAGTCCCAGTATCATTTGAAAGGACCATGCTTTCAGCGATCCTTGAAAGGCTCACCTGTGTGCTGAATTAACAAGCAAATTATTGAGATACTTTTAATATACAGCCTAACTCATGGAATAAGTACGTGTGTTAGGAATCACACAGGTTATGCACATATTCCTCAGTGAGTGAGGTAATGGTTTGATTGGGGCTTTTGTTTATTTCCTATAAACATCAGTTATACAAGCCATTTAAGGTAATTATATAGTCATAACCATTTTTATATTGTGATACTTAGGTTTTACTAAAAGAATGCTTAACCATATTCTTATACTGGCACTGAATAGGTAAAACAGAAAAATCTAAAGAGATTACCATGTACAAAAGCGCAGAAGAAACCAAAATATTGTGTATAACTTTGACAAAACAAGTATAGCATCTTTATGTTGAAAAAGTAGACAGGAACTCGAGGAAGATCAGACTGAGAACATACTGCGGAACTGACCAGCAGGTTGGATGCAATGTCCAGGAAGACTGATCAGAAGAGACCGACTGTCCCTAAAGCTCTGTGGAAACGCAGAGGAGCCAGATGAGCCGAGCATCTGGGCAGAAGAGCCACAGCGCGTGGTTTCAGGAGCCATCTGTAGCTACGGGATCAAGGCTGAGTAGTACTGGAGGAGGGGCAAATGCACAGATGAACGGAACGGGACCTAGAGGCGCACATCCTCACTAACGTGGTCAGCTGGTGCTGACAAGAGAGTGCAGGTGATCAGTGCAGAGGGATGGACGGCCCTTTCAACAAGTGATATGTGCACAAAAAGAACAAATCCTAAATTGACACATTATGTAAAACTCAAAATGACTTGTAAACTTCTATCTACAGTATAACACCCTAAAATTCTAGAAGCCAGCAAAGCTGTTCATAGCCTACGAGTAGACAACATGCTCACCTGGCAGCACAAGCCTGATGCTTAGAAGAACAAAGTGGTACCCTAGAGATTGTTGAAGTTGAAAACTTTTTTTTGTAAGAAACACAGTTAAGAACATGAAAAAACAAGCTAAAGATTGGGAGAAAATATTTAATAACTTTTAAAAATGGTCAAAAATTTGAATACACGCTGAAGAGGATGTGTAGGAGGCAGATCAGCACACGAGACGGTGATCAGCGCTGCTGGCTGTTTAGAAAACGCTACTCGAAGGCATGAGATCATTTCACCACCCTCCTGCTACCTTGGGTAATAAAAGATGCTGGCATCCTAAGGTGTTGACTAGGACATGGAGCAACCAGAACTCTTAGGCAGTGTGGTGAGAATGCCAGATGGCTCACCATATGCCCCTGCAGCCCATTTCCCGCTTTGAATCAAAAAAGAGAAATTATATACTTTTGGAAATGATTTTTATAATAAGTACTTTGAGGGAAAAGTCATTTAAATCCTAAATAAGTGCTTGTGTCCACAGAAAAACCTGTACAGGAATGTTTATAACCGTTGACATCATAGTCACTAGACACTGTAAAGCGACCCAAGTATTCTTCAAGTGGATAAAGACAGAAGCTCACTGTGGCATGTCCGTGAGATGGAATACTACTCAGCAGTGAAAGGCAGCACATTTTGCTACACACCGTAACTCGAAGGCATCTCCAGGGTGTGCTGAATGAAGCCATTCTGAAAAGTTTTTTTTTTTTGTGACATTCTTGTCAGGAAACACTGAGGGAGGTCAAAGCAGGACTTGCGGGGCTGGCGGGCGGCTGGGGGCAGGGGGAAGAGGAAGGAAAGTCGGTGGGGGTGCTGCGCCCCTTGTTGGTGGGAGCTACCCAGCTTACACATCTGCTGAAATTTAGGGGACCGTCCGAAAAACAACCCATTTTACCACAAGTAGGTTTGTAAAATAAAATAGGGGCATATATTTAGCATGGATTATCATTATGTAGCTCCACATGGCATACACGAACACTTGGCACCGTTCCGTGGCTTTGCAGTCAGGGCCTGCAGGGAAGGGCAGGTGCTTCTGCTCCCTGCACCTCCTCCCTCCCGAGAAGCTCTTTGGTCGCCCCGTTACCCTTGACGGCGGCTTCCTTTTCTCCCGCCCGCTGTTCTCTCCGTCTGCATTGGCGTGGCCTTTCTAGCTTTCCGCAGCACCTTAATTCTGCAGCTAGATCGTAATATTTTGGAGCAAAATACAAAGTTCTGCAGAATCCCAAAAGCTGTGGGCACTTTGAGTCACATGAGGAACTTAGCAAATACACATAACACACATCGTACCTTTTCAGCTGTTCTTGGTGTGAAGTTTGGTGGCATTAGGCATATTCACACTGGTGTGCCAACATCACAACAGACATCTTCAGCCCTTTCGCTTTCCCATACTGAACCTCAGCATTAACCGCCGTCCCCAGCCCCTCACTCCACGCCTGTGGTCTCCGCTCCATGTCCTGCCTCGATGGTTGGGGAGCTGCAGTCCCTGCTATGGGGGAATCACACCCTGGTGTTTTGCGCTCGGCCGAGTCAGCAGTGTCCTTGAGGTCCATCCCTATTGCACAGCGTGCCAGCAGTTTCATCCTTCTTACGGGCAAGCAGTAGTCCCCTCTCTGCGAACATCGCACCGTGCTTACCCACTCGCCCATCAGGTGGACTTTTTTGCCACCCCTTGGCTGTTCTCGCCTCTTAAAGGACCCAGATGCCTCTCGACAATGCTGATCTGATGTGGCTATGCAATGGGTTATGCCAGAGAACTCTGACAGGAAAGTCCCCAGTGCTCCAGTGCCCGCCTTTCATTGTGAGGAGAACCTGCCCACTCTGAGTGAATTCTCGCACAGCAGCACAGAGTGCCTCCAAGGGTCATTCTGATGCAGAGTTCCCTGACATCGGAGGGCTCCCCAGGTTGAGAAACAGGTTCCTCCATCAGTGCCGGGTCCAGCATGAGTAATGTGCCTTCAGGGCTTGGTGGGCAGCACCCACGGCCCTGGCACAGGGCAGGAGGAGTCTTGCTGCTCCTGAACCCTCGATCTGGGCCCTAGGTCCTTGCATATCAGCCCCTCTCATGGCTGGCCACCTCATCTTGGTCCCCACAAGTGTCCTTAGGTCCAGTTCCAAGGTCCACAGAGTCCCCAGGAGGGGCAGATGGTGTGGTAGGTGTGGTAAATGGAAGGCGTTGGCACACTTTAGTGTGTTGGGGCGTGAATCCCTCGTGTTCTTACACCTTGCTGTGAGCCAGGCGACCTACTCTGGGTGGAGAAAGTCTGGCACGCACACTACGCCTGAGAGAGAGGATGGAGGAAGGGCAGGCAGAGGCGAAGAGGGCGAGAGCAGGCTCCTGGGGAGCTGGCTCCAGGGTTCACCGGGAGTCCCACACCTGGAGTGGCAGGCGTATCACAAGTCTGAGGCCAATCTGCACAACATAGCAAGACCTTGTCTCAAAATAGAAACATTGAAAGGGGTAGGGACATAGTTTAGCACTTCCTGTGTTCAGCAACTAGTCCTGAGGTAGAAGAAAAAAAAAAAGATATGAGAAAAATGAGAAGGTCACTTGTCCAGCAGCCAGAAGAGGCCACAGGGCCAGTGCCATAGTCGCCTGCCTGCCGAGGAGACACAGGAAGGCCAGCACTCTGTGACCTGCTTCCTCCTGCACCCGAGCCTGGACTAGAGCATTTCTACAAATGTGGAGAAACTTGGCTTGTGTATTTGGAGCTAGTATTTAGAAAAAAATAAAGGCTAGGAAAATACCCTCATTTATGTTTTTGTTGTTTAGAAAAATAATACATATTCACATAGAGAAGCCCATTACATACCGAAGATGCTGGGAACTGCGGCACTCAGGGTGGACCTGGCTGCCCTGCGCGGGCCTCCTCTGCAGACTGGGCTTGTTACACCAGCACCGACAGGGCTGCCCGTGGCGTTGGAGGGAACCAGCTGTGCGGGCACACTCATTCATTTTTAGCCTAGTTTTTCTTCTTTCCTTCCTATTTTCTTTTTTCTTTCTCTGTTTCTTTTTTTTACTAAATAGTATGTCATGGATTTTTTTCCATATCAATATAGGATTGCATCACTGTTAATGAAACAACAAAAACAACAAACTTCTTGGTTGTGAATAAGATGATATTACACTGAATCGTTTTAGAAGCTCTCAAAGGGATCCACAGCCAATCATCCATTTACGTTTAAAACAAATGGCTTTCTCCCCTGGCCTGTTCCTTGTATCTTTTTGGAAAAATTACCTTATTTTCCCTCGACCTGCAACAATGCCTACGGCCAGCAGGGCGCGCCCTGGTACACACTACCTAGCAGTCCCGAAGGAAGGCGCACCGTCCCGGACAGCTGCCAGTGCTGAAACTCGCAAGTCCGAACAGGAGACACCAGCTCCCTCCCTCCGGCGCTCCCCAGGTCAGCGGTCCCCAGGCTGGCAGCCTCAGGCCGCGCCCGCACCTTTTGCCTCTGGACTTCATCGAAGGAGATGATATGCTGACATAGAAAATTAACTTACCAGTGCTGGTGGTTTTGTAGTCAGTCAGGGATCTACCTCTGTCTGTCCGTCTGTCTGTCTGTCTTTCCCAAGAGAGGGATTTAAGCTCTCCCGAACCAGCCCTCGCCATGTCCACGGCAGGGTCGCCGGGCGCCCGGGTGCCCGCGGGCCGGGCCCACTGCTCGATGAGCTCCAGAGGGCACATCTCCCCCTGCCTCCAAAGTGTTCTTTATAGGAAAGGAGTGAAGAAAGCAATTCTCCCTGGGTGTCAGCCCCGGGTGTCCGCTTCCTTGTCCCGGCCCTCACTGCCCATGCACCAAGACCACACCGCTCTCTGGCATTGCTACAGATGTGGAAGCTGAGGCGCCCGTCTGGAGTTCATTCTTCAGACGACGGCGTCGTGGTGCATCCGGAGTGCCCGGGCTGCGTGCCGCACTGAGTATTCTCAAGGGCAGCGTGAGGCAGCATGAGAAGCTCATGTCACAATCTACAGGCTGCAGGTGCAGCAGAAGTCACAGGAAAAAACAAAAGGTGGGGCAGGAGTGGAGGTTTAAAGATTGCAGATTTCTTGTGCTTATTCCAAAAGTATGTGGATTTCCCTTATAGAGAGTTACAAAGCTAGGAGCTAGAAATAAAAAGATGCTTGTATGAGAAAAATATTGTATTTGTTAATGGAATTTGTCAGGCCTGTCATTTTAATATCTAGGCAACTAGAAAAGTTTTACTTGCTTCTCTTTACTAGAAAACTAGTTCTTAATCAAACTGGTAATCAATTATAGTTGTTATAGCAACAAATATGTCTGATCAATACAATGAGATTTTCCAATTTTATTGTCATTTAAAGGATCCATTTCTATGTAGCTAAAATTCGGGACCTTGTCAGTTTCCTTTTCAAAAGAAAAGTTACCCCTCAGCACTAACACATGCACTGTGTGCTCGCGGGCTGCGGGGGAAGGCCTAGGCGGGTTGGCCTTTGCCCCACCCCGTTCCCACCCTGCTTAGTGGAAGCACCTTTCCCCCGGCACCAGGGCGCTGGTGACTAGCCCCTCAGCTAGTTTGGCCCCAGGCAAGACGATGACGTCCTTGCTTTTTCAGAATTCCCACCAGGCGAAAGGGCGCGGGCTGAGGTTCGGAGTCAACAGAGAGGCCCCGTTCGGTGGAGATAAAATCCAGGGCGCGTCTCTTGCTGTATGCGTCCTATTGGAAATCCCCCAGGCAGAGGCCTCTAAGGTGGTCGATCTTTCTCTGCCCTTTTCTCTTGATTCACACTTTGCTGCGGTTTACAGAAATCCTGGCCCGCCCTCAGAAATCTTACTTAAATGACTTCTCTTGCTCAGCGCCTTCTCAAGAGGCTCCCTCCTTCCTTCCCGGGCGGGCATGGCTCGGGCTGGGGTTGCCACAGCCGCCTCCCGCGTGGGCGCGGCTGGGGCAAGGCAGTCACAGCCAGGCAGCCACTCAGAGTCGCGCGTCCTTACCCCCCACCGCCAGTGCCCACAGTTCCGCAGCTGAAACAGGTGCCGACAGAGTCAGTATCCAGACAGCGTGGGTACCGACTATTTCCGGCTGGTGAGTGACGTCACACACCCGTCCGTTGCCAGAAGGTCTTTCTCCGGTGTCTCTCTCCCCGTGTCCCTGAGCACCGTGACACGCGCGCTCCCTGAGCAGTCTCATCGGCCATGATTGCAGCGTGGCTCACGTGCATTTTCTGGTCCAGCAGCGTCTCATCCGCCTCGAGAGAGGGCGAGATTTTCTTCCAGCAGGATGGGCACCCCGGAGGCGCCCTGCCTGTCTGAGCAAGGCACACAGCTTGGTCTGTGTCCTCGCCCCCTGCAAGGCCTAGAGTATGCTCCCGAGCCCCTGGCTCCGGCAACTTTAACCAAGTGCCGCAGGCTTTTTCTTTAGCAAAACCTGTGCAGTGCTACCAGTGGGTTTTTCCTGTCACTGGAGAAACCCTGACGAGCCTTTCACTTGGGCGGAGATGGCGGGTCGCCCGGGGCGCGCCCCGGTGCAGGTCTCCGCAGACGGCCAGCGGCGGTGGGCACGGTGGGCAGCTGTCTGCGGTCCTCTGCGGTTCCAGTTGGAGGTTCTTGCTCTGCCGTTAGAGCGACCGGCTTCCGAGTGGGACGGATCCTAAACTGAGAAGCTGAGAGCAGCGGGGGTGCTGCTGAAACGCGTCGTGTTTGCTTCTTCTCTGCACTCTGGTGTTTCACTCCAGGGGCTGGGCGGGGTGGGGTGGGGCGCCCCTGGCCTCCCCGCGGGCTGGACCCCACTTGCCGGTGATGTTACGGGGTTGCCTGCACTGTGCGCCTGAAGCTGCGCCTCAGGCGCCCAAGGCACAACGAGCATATAGGCGTCCGGTGCTTCCCTCTGCTGAGTAAACGCGTTCCACGTGTTTCTGACCTAGAGTAGACGGGGCGACTTCTGCCTCTGGCTCTCTTGCGC
Organism: Ctenodactylus gundi; assembly: GCA_004027205.1. NCBI lineage: Eukaryota > Metazoa > Chordata > Mammalia > Rodentia > Ctenodactylidae > Ctenodactylus > Ctenodactylus gundi. The sequence continues at coordinate 164,533 of PVKB01001755.1, forward strand.
TGGCCAATTGCATCCTCTAAAGGATGGGGTGGACGAATGACTGTGAGCTGTTGTCACGTCCGTGACGTCATGACGGGATTGCCTTTCTCCCCTGGGCAGCTCTGCCATCTCCTCCGACTTAGACCAGCCCGAGTGGCCGCTTGCTCCCAGGCTCATTTGCGGAGGAGTCCCCTGCACAGGACAGAGCCGGGCAGATCAGGCAATGTCTCTGCTCCTGTTGAGGAAGCGCAGGGAGCGCTCTGGTGCAAAGGAGCTGGGGGCGGAGCCGCTTGCCTGCAGGAAGGGCTCCTACGCCCGTTTTCTGGACTCTGGAAGCTGGCGGTGACGGTGAGCCGCAGCCCAGCAATTTAAGGATCTGCGTCGACCAGGTCTTGTTGCTGTCTCCTAAAGATGGTAGGAAGCAGGTGCTGGTCTGACCATTAAGGTATTTTTCTTTTTGCTGCTCAACACCCATTTTTTGAGACTTCCCTGTGTCCAAAGTGCATAGAAAACATTTTTAAGCATAAACGTCAGTCTGGCGTCACAACAGAGGAATGCACCAAGCTGCATTCCCCAGGAGGCCTTACTCACGTGTTTGGAACCGGCGCCCCCTGCACACAGCGTGTGCGCTCACGTAAGGTGGGGAGTCGGGGAGATCTTCTTCGGAAGGACAAAGAAAGCAGTACCAGGCTTTCCAGCCAGGGAGACCGGCTCCCAGAGTGTGTTCTAGAACTGCCCCTGCAGGGTGGGCCCTGCTCCGGAAGGCCGGTGCCCAGGTAGCCAGACGGCCTCCTGTCCCTGCTGGCAGGCTCTCTAGGGATGTGGCTGGTCCAGACACCACGGACCCATCACCACAAGAGGCCGTCAAAATCACTCCGTGTGGTCAGAGGCTACTCTGGGGGATAGCGAGGAAACTGCGCAGAAGCCTGAGGAGAGGCCTCGCGTGGCCTCCCGGTACGGGTGACACGGACACCCGGGACCCTGGAGATCTCATTTCTTTCAGTAGCCGAGTAAGACGCAGTAGAGCGGGGGTAGTCCAGGTGCCCCCCTCCGCCTCCTGCTGGGATCTCGTGTGCTGTGCAACTCTCCCAGGACTGAAGGACAAGGGGCTGCTAGGAGCAGGGTTTCTTAAAACACGTTTTCCTATTGCTACTAATTGGGCACTTCGATTTCGCGATTGAGGAAAGTAAAGTTTGATAGCAGAAAAGGCCCAAGTTCGCAGCTGGTGCAAGGCGGGAGGCTGGAGCCACCAGGGCCTTCCGGGGCAAGCCCCCCAGTCTCCAGCCAGGCACAGTGCATCCACACACCTGTCTGGAACAGTTCAAGTTTGGAGCAGCTCCAAGGCAGGTGCTGGGCTTCCTTCCACAGGGGCGCGTGCACCTTGAGGGTTTGCATTTCTCTTCTCAACTCAGGGCCAGCTGGGCAGGTTTCCGTTTTGTGGTCCCTGCTGTTGTAGGTGAGGAGCCACAGCTTAGAGATGAGGTGGGCCCAAGGTCAGTGCCGCTGCTGTGAGCAGGTGATCGAGACCGTAGCCACGAGTCTGTGCTTCCCATTTCCACCCTCGCCCACGACCCAAAAACCCTGCCTGAGGCCCGTGCTGCGGCGTTGTTAAGTTCTGACATGCATGGGGCTTTCAGCAAACCTCTGGAGGCGCGCATGGTGGCCAGGAATGGACAGGGTCCTCTAAGCCAGGCAAGCGGCATCTGAGAACCGAAAGGCATGCTTTGGGGGCTGGGGTGGACAGCGGAGCCAGCCGTTCCTGCACCCCATCTGTCTTCAGGGCACCAGCCGCGCTGGATGTGGAGGGACCATTCATAGGTGCGGGGCCAGGAGTCGCCCCTGGGGAAGAGCCCCCAGCTCTCTTCAGTAGCCTCCCTCCAGCGGGCCTGAGCCCCAGCCACCTGACACGCCCGAGAGGAGGGACAGGGCTTCCCTGCACACGGTGTCTGCCCTCCTTCCAGGCCTGCTTCCTCAGGGAGCGTGCACACACCTGAATTCCTGCACCTGCAGCTTTTATGGTCTCAGTTGTTACTCCCTTTGTGTGCACGTGTGCCCGCCAGGGCCCTGCAGCCTCGGAGAAATGGACAGGCAGAAAAATCCGAGTCTTGCGGTTGGGAGCTACGGGCTTGATGCCGGAGCCAAGGTTTTCCTTCCGTGTAGTCTCTGGCTTTGCAGCGGGTGGGTCTTTCTTCCTGTGCTGATGTCTGTGCAGAGAGGGGAGGACACCAGAGAAGGCAGTGTCGTGTGCTGGGGGCAGTCAGCCAGGGACCACGAGCTTGGAGGCGCTCCCAGGTGGCCTCTGGGTTGCTGGCCTGCAGGGGAGGGTGTGTATGGTTCCACAGACTGTGGCCTCCACCTAGAGGTTTGATCTCTTTCTGTTCTAAGTGTCTCTTTTCATAGAATCCTTGGGATGACAGTGTATTTTGAAACCATTTAGTACAACTGGCCCTTGAAATCTTTTCTGTGACCAAGGCGATTAAATCTATTCTAATCAGAAATACTCTTTTATTTTTTAAATAATAAAGGAGAATACATTCCACATTATCCACACCTCTTCCTCAGAGGAAAGAGAGATCTTGGCTTGTTCTCCACTCAACACAAAAACATCACGGGTTGTGGGAAGGGACACCCCAGGTCCTCGGGCCAGCACCTGCCTCTGCCCATCTCCTCGGGGATGGCTCCACCAGCCCCTGCTAGTCCTTCGAGGGGCTTTAGTATGAGAGCCCTGAGAGGGTTCTCTGCCCATCATGAACAATCCTGCAGAAAGAGTTTCTTTTCACAAGGTTGGATTAGGCCATTGTTTTTCCCTCACTTGGTAAACATATAAAAACCACACAAAACATCAAATCTTTCTTTGTATGTTCTGCTAGACTGTAGCGTGTGTGCAAGGAAGCCAGTCCAAACCCTGTTCGGACTAGAATGGGGCCCTCCCAAGGGAACAAACAGTGAGCCCAAGGAACCCTGTGCTCAAGACCTGCTGCGGGTTTTAATCACCCAGTGTGTCCACAGGAGGCCAGAACTCGGCCGCTGCCTGGAGAGGGTCGTGGAAAACAGTGGTACACTACTGACCAGGGTTTCAGATGCCTACAACATGTTCTTGGGATAAAAACATGGAACACAAGAGGGCTGTCTTCCCTTTGCTAAGTGAGTTTTTAGGGGTGGGAGAATTAGAGATTAAACCCAGGCTTGCTCTATACCGAGCTACATCTCTAAGCTATTGTGAAATTTTATTTTGAGACAGGGTCTTGATATGATAATTTGCTAAGGCTGAGCTTGAACTTGTGACCCTCCTGCATCAGTCTCTCGAGTAGCTAGAATCATGGGTGTGTACATAAAGTTTTGAAGTGGATGACACCAAGAGATGAACTATCATTTGGAAATAGAAGTATGAAAAGAGCTAAACAGGGGAGAGGGTAGAGGGGGGAGGGCGGCAGGGAGGGGCGGAGCAAGTGCGGCCTGGGTGCAGCGTGCCTGCGCGCCCGCCCCTCCAGTGTGATGGGACTACCATGTACCGCAGCTACGTGCTAACAAGAATAACTCCTGGAAAAAATGCAGGAGAAAAGTCAAACATTCTGTTGAAAGTTTCTTACTGTCGTCCACTCTGCTGTGTCTTGGGATTCCTGGCCAAATCTCCCCTTCTCTTTGCAGAGAGTTGCCTCCGTGTAGTGGCGTGTCTCGGCAGAGGAGCCAGTGGCAGGAAGGCATGGGGTCCACTTAGAGAAGCCTCTCTGGACAAACAGGGACCAAGTGCTGTTTGTTTCCAGAAGTTCTTGAGACAGCTCTTGAAAACCACTAGAGCCACACGGCTGAGCACGACACAGGTGCACGTGGATTCTCACATGCATTCCTGCCATGTGACTGACACCCTGCCCGGCTCCCCGGCTCCACGGCTGGCTCCCAGGGCCTGGTAGAGGGTGAGCAGCAGTGTCCCTCCCCGCCACCTCCACCATCCACTGCTCCTCTCAGGCCATCACCATGTCGTTCACCCTCTGAGCTGTGCTGGTCCTGGCCTGGCACCTCCAAGGCTCCAGTGCCATGGACCCCCGACTTCTCTGTTGCCCTCAGTCTCAGCCCTAGCCCAAAGATGCACATGTACCCTCACAGACCCTCATAAGGGAGGGAACACCAGCCGGGCCAGGGCAGGCACTGCCTGCCTCTCGTCCTGCTCTGCAGCCCTGCCCAGTCTCAGCGGCAAAGGCTTCTGTCCGGGGCTCCAACACTTGGCTGTGGGTACCCGCACCTTGCTCGCTGTGAAACAGGGGACCCTCTTCCTTGAGCCCCCCTGAAGTCCTCTGCAGAGGACAGCCCACACCACCCAGCTCCAGAGACGAACTCTCCCACACACCTGGTGTTCACTGGAGTGTGTTGGGAGAATGCACTTGATGTTCAGGCTTCTGAGTGTGTTTTCAACATTTGCACCTTTCCAGGTACCAGAAACACACCTGGCTGCTTTTATCCAAAAGCGTAAAGCCATAGATCCAGTTTCTGTGCTGACTCATCTGCGTGCACGAGCCACATTCTGGCTTTGGGGGACAGAAATGCCGGTGCCTGGCTGACTCCCCTCCCCTCCCGCTGCCTTCCCTGAATCCGCTCAGGGGTGCCTGGTGTTCTAAGAACTGCAGCCTTCACCCAGGAGATGCGGACAGAGCCCCAGGGAACTGCACTTGTTGGGGGAATACACTGTTTTAGACCTGAGATTAATTCAACTGGTATTTAGTGAGTGCTATGTCTTTGTTAGGCACTGGCTTCCTAAGCAGTCTAAGCACAGGCTTTCCATGACCGTGGTGTGGGCCAGCGTTCCTAGGTCGGAGTCCCCGCTGCCCTCCAGCCTGGGCCATCACAGATGGGCCACACGTGGACCCCACAGCATCTTCCTGGGCTTCACCATTAGGTGACCTGACAGCCACACCCTTGCCCCTGCTGACCCTCAAGGCGTCCACACCAGGATTCAAAGGCAGGGTCTCCGCTTCCTCCTGATGACGCTGGTGCTGATGGCGGGTGTGTGCGCGTGTGTTTTCCCTGTGCTGTGGATGAGCTCCGTTTTCCTGACTCACCAATGCCCATGGAGACCTGCCATGCTTCTCAGACAGACAGAGCCCCAGGAGGCCCTGCCTGCACTGGCCAGTGTGACCATCTCCAAGGGCCCTGTGCACCGAGCCGAGCCCCTCGTTCCACACGTGGCCCTTGGCAGGCTGGAACGCCAGCTGTGTCTTACCTTGTACATGTTGCACAGCCCAGGCTGGCTGCGGGCATGAGTGGGCAGAGGGCTCCTGCTCTGCTTTAGCCAGGGTACCTGCCGAGGACACAGAGTGGGCGAGGTGAGTCCGGCATGGGCATCACTCACAGAGCCCCAGGTCCACAGCAAAACTCCTCTAGGATGAGAGGGGCCGACTCCAGGCAGGGTGTAGAGAGTGCGGACAAAGCGTGAGGAGTGAGTGATCGGCAGAGGGGAGGATGGACGGATGGGTGGGTGGACGGATGGATGGACCCCGAGAGGCCGGGGGGAAGGGGCAGAACAGGGACAGAGAAAATGGAGCAAGAGAAAAGATTTAAGGGAAACGAAACTTAAGGCCCCGTACCAAATGAAGTGCCCAGATATTAATACTGTGGCAGGCCCCAGGCACGGAAGGTTTCTAAGAGCAAAGAAATGCTGGTGGGGCAGAGGGGGTGAGTCTTCCCGAGTCCATGATGGAACCAGTGAGCTACATACTTCATTTTTGGTAACGTTTAATGTATTTCTTTGGTAACCAGTGTGTGAGCTCATGTTGAATTTACAGGGAGGACTCTTTCCTGGTGTATGAGGGTTGACTGTGGACATCACTGTGCAGCCTTTCAAGCTTTCTGTAGAAAATAAGGTGACCTCATGAACATCTGTGTTCACATTTGCAGTCACCTGTGTGACAATTTCTTCATTATAGTGAAGTTAGTGAACATGAAGACTTCATGTTCCGTTCTACTAGTAGACAGTATGGCAATGAAATACAAGTTGATGTGACAGGAGAATACAGGGCCAAGAAGGAAGTGTCTGCTGTTTGACTACCCGTAGTCAAATGGAGATAGAGAGGGAGAGACAGACAGACAGACAGACAGAGGCTAGCTTATCATGGTTAAAAGGCAAAAACTAATACAATAGGCTTGAAGAGGTTTCTTACACCAGTTACAGATGAAATAGGGTCTTTCTAAATAGGTTAACAGCACGTATGCCCAGAGATGACCAACCATTGTGACCCAGGATGTTAGTGCACTCTAGAATTATTACCAAAAGTCGTCACACTAGGTTTGGAGAGGCAAATCTGTGGTGGCTGTGTGCTTAGCTGTGCATCTCAAGTAATTCTCCCTGCCAGAATTATTGCAGCTTTAACTCATGATTAATGTGCCAAGAGAGTGAGAAAATTGGAGTAGTCACTTTAGCATGTTCCTCCAAGCCTGTGGCTGTTGCTGTCTCAATAAGAATTGGCTGTGCCCAAGAGGAGTGACCTCCTCCGTCGTGGTGTATCAGAACATCCACCCTCGGGAGCCGACCAACAGGCAAAGGGGAGCTTTCTACTTAGGGTTTGTCTATGGAATACAGCGCCCCTCTTCACAAGGAAGGCCGCTGCTTGGACACGCTTTTACCTCCCTCTGGCGGGCTGCTGCCAAGCCCCGACCAGCACACCCAAACTTCAGAAGGCTTTTTTCCTGCCCTTAAACAAACCTATTATGTGACTAACATAATTAAATAAACCTCTTAAAATAACAATATTAAGCGAGTTTGATAGATTTCTATAATTCTTAAATACTAAATTAATATCTTGATCATTTCCACCCAGTGAGTTTCAAGTGGGGGCCTCCCATCCCCCAGTAACAATCTACTTCTTCAGATGTCAAGCTAAGTTCTCCATCAACCAGTCAGAATTGCCTGTAACCAAAGGGCTAATGTTTCACCAAGAGAAGAATCGGTGATGGGGGAAATCAGTGACTTAAAATGAAGATGTGTTTAAAAGGAGGAGGGAGTTAGGGCCAGATCTGCAGATAGGACGCGTCACAAGGTAGGGCCACCTACACAGTTTGCTAAATGTCTCTGCGCTCAATTCCCACTCCCACCCGCCCACGTCTACCCTTCATCCACGCATTACATAGTATCACCCCTAACAGGAGCCGGCCCCGTTCTCACTGCAGTTCCTCCGGCTCCCTGGTCACCTGCCGACTGTATTGGGCCTGATTCTACTTATTGCCCATACGCCCCCTAACGTTCACCAGATGGACTGTTGGATAGAATATTCAAAACAGCAGAACAGGAACAGTGACAGAAAATCCAGGACACCACATGGTCCGGTGTCTACAGTATCATTGTGGATAAAAGCAGAGGAGAGAGGAACTGTGACCTTCCCATGCAGACGTGCCACCATAGGAACGCAGGTACTCAGACTTACCTGCAGGTCATGTCCCAAGACCATAGAAACACCCAGGGCACAATGCATTTGATTAGGCGGAGACACTTCCAACAGGACAACTTAAAAAGGTTAATGCAATTAGTACACCATCCTTGGTCTGTTAAACTATTTAATAGCTGCATTAAAAGGCAGAAATGTACATAAAGCAGAAATGCATAACAAAATCAAATTGTAATACAACGGTCAGAAGGCAGGCATCATTAAATATACAAACACAACTGACAAATGCGCCACTTCTACAGAGGGTGCAGCAGCATCACTCCTGGTCCAGGCACGGCAAGTTCCAACCTAATCATGCCCCCTCCCATGTAAGTGACAGAGGACAACAGGCATCCCAGCCCCCGCTGAGACGGCGTAAGAACATAACAAGCCACTGGTACCTGATCCAGAGGTACTTGGGGTTAACAGCTGATTAGGATTGTAATACTTCAGAAAAAATGTCTACAGAAAATCTCAGTAAATATTGGTTTGAGAGCAGAAACTTACGCAGCCACCATCTGTGGAGCTTCCCTAGAGGATCGCTAGCCAAACCTCCCTATGCCGACGCACCGGGAGCCGGGCCAGGTGCTCGCGGGCTCAGACGAGATCTAACTCAGTTCTGCGTGCTCTCTCCTGCACTCTGGCAAAAGTCGCCGCTCAGTGACACGAGGGAGTGTGATTCTCCTGTCCCAACCATAGGGCTCCACACTCACCCTCCAGGTACCGACGGATTTCCTCTACATGTCCTTCACGTCACCACTGCTGTTACAATTTGGTGGGATCTAAGTGCATGGCTATGGAATTAAGATATCATGTGAGAAATGAAGAATGATTATGGGATCACTGGTTTTTAATGTTTAAGTTACTTGATGAAATTAAATACAATGAAAAATATTAGGAAAGAAGCATTCTGGTTAATTTATAAGAGTGATGTACTCTATTCCGGTTCTAGTCCTGTACTGTCACTCTGTAGTATCCAAGGCAAAGAGGTAATTTGGATGCTGGGTAACGAAATGCGGAGACCAGTAGTTGTAACTGGAGCTTTTATCATAAAATAAACAGAGAAATATGGGCAAAGTCAGGTATGGAGGGAATTTTAACAAGTAATGTAATGATGATTACAGGGGAAGATGAACTCGCCACGTTCTGACGTCTTTGTGTGTAAACCGTCTGGGTGTTAAGTCTCCTGAGCTACTTCCTAAAATTTCACTTCCTCTAGGTAAGGGAACAGTTTCCAACGTGTTTCCAAGCTGGCTCCTTAAGCCTAACAGCCAAAAGGATCACTCATGATAGGACAGGAGCTGCTACATGCTTAATCCAGGGAGTAAGAGGGACACAGCAGGTGCGTTCCTGTGGTGGCCCCTAAGGCCCCCCTTCCCCCTTTCCCCACAAGGCCCCAGCACTCCAGGGAGCTGGAAAACCTGCCCCTTGTAGGCACTAACACAGCCCTCCTTTCTCCCTGAACAACAAAGGAGAATGCTCTTTGTAAATGCACTTTTCATTTATGGCTCTCAAAGCATTATGCTTCCTCAAGGAATTTTAAATGCACGTTCTCTGAATGTCAGCTCTGGCCACACAAAGGCTGGGTGTTGCCGGGGCATTCCCTGGCCTGGGGGTGGCAGCTCCTCTGGAGGCACCAGGGGACAGCGCCGCCTCAGGGGAGGGAAGAGGGAGAAGGAGGGGTTGGCTGAGCACAAGCAGCCCCTTTACAGGGTCACAGGGACCCCACTCAGAGTTGCTGGACTGTAACATGAAAAACCTATTCTACACAGATGACCAGAATCACTGCTTTCCCAAGTGACTGCCCAGACACCCGTCATGGTCCCTTCAGCGCCCTATGTACCTTAGAGGGCGTTTCAAAAGTGGAAATGGCAAGATGAGGTTTCCTCATGAGTGACAATAGGCTTTGGGTCTATTTGCAAGTTTCTTAAGACCACCCAAACAAAGGGCCTTTCCAGCATATTAAATTGAGAGCCCTGCTGGTTTATAAACAGAGCAAGCCAAAAACAGGAACACAAATTTAAAGATCTCTCCACAGCAATCCACACGAATAAATACCCCATACATCTAGGGTGATTGTGGGTCAGTAATCCAGTGGAGAGTGAGTTACATCTGCTTCCCTGGTGCTCAGCAGAGAACCGTAAGAACCACAAGGTGGCGGAGTTGGACATAGGTTGCCGGCACCACGCTAGGCCTCAGTGGACACCCAGCCTGTGTGTTCAAAACAAGCTGCTTTACGGTCCCCCATGCAAAATAATGGAATTCTGGGCACCCAACGGCAAGATGCTTCATTTAAAAATCTTATATATTTAAAGCCATCAGAAGTGGAAAGAATTAATACTTCAAAATTTAAAAATAACTACTTAAAAATAGCTCTTAGGTTTTAAAAAATCCTGGGGGTTTCCCCCAGGACCCTTGACAATATAGACAGACTATTTGCAAAGAGGTTAACTGTTCTGAACCTAGTAACTTTTCTTTGAAATATTGAAGCACATCAGAGACTGAAACAACGACGTCTGCAGTACTGTATGCAGCAAGACACGCACGGGTGCGCACACACAGCTCCAGCCGTGACGCTAAACACAAAGCTCTCACCGTGTATTCTGACTTAAACTATCACCACTGAAATGAAACTTATTTTAGAACCTATCCGCAGTTTAAATGCACTTTTCTTGCTCCTTCAGTTGAGCTGAATAGTTTAGGTTTTCAAAACTGGCGATGCTGCAGGCACACAGGGTGCGTGGCATAACTGGCCGACTTCACTTGGCAGCCAGGAGCCTCTGCTGCCAGTGGGGCCTGACAGCTGTGCTTGACGAGGCGCCCACTGACACTAGCCTTAGAAATAGGGTTGGCGACTGGCGCTTCATGGGGGAGGGAGTGCTGCCAAGAGGCAAAAGACAGTGTCTGCCTGCGCAGACTCTGGAGGAACCGGCCAGAGTATGAAGTCACTTCATACACCCTAAGTATCATCTACAGGCTGCAGTGTCACAGTGTGAAATCAGAAACCTTGGGAGCCTCACTGCTGCCTGAGAGCTGAGGCCGTGGGTGAAACACAGTGGGCACGCGTGCCTGTCTTCAACAATTTTGTGGTCACTGGTCACCTCGAGAACTGACTGTGGTTGTAGCCTGCATTCTAGAAACTCCACGGTCCTAAGTTGTCTGGGCTTCTGTCTTACACTTTGTTCAAAAGCCTCTTTCATCCCCAAAGCTTCTCAGAATAAGCACAATTCACAGGCAGAAGAAACCTTACAGATCTGTGAAAGCATCTGTTAAATCAAGGGCTTGTTTGGAATCGTCTCTCTCTCCAGAATTACTCAGCTCTTCAACACTCTAAGGTTTGTGTGAAGTACCATACATTTGCAAGCTGAAAGCCACCTGAAATGAGCTCCTTAACGATGCTGAGCCACGGTTACCCACGCGCGCTCCCCTCCAGAAGCCACTCGTGGGAACTGGACCACCGAGAGCGTTTCCCCCCATTATCCACAGAGCAGTTGCTTTTACACAATGAAACTTTTAAGATTCCATGCACAATTTCATGCAATCCCAAGATAGCAAGCTCATCATTCATAGATATTCATTTCTCCCCCGCCCTTTGCACTGAACAGCTTGGGCAAAAGACAAAGTTTTCTCAAGGCAAACTGACATTCAGGAGTTTGGTCCAAAGGGCTCCTTGGCCACAGTCACGCCATTGTTATACAGCAATAGGAAACCGGCAGTACCGACCCCAGGCAAAATCAGGAAAACCCATGTGGAACCCGGAGTGCAGCACAGAGGCAAAATCAGCCAGAAACCCGAGCACCGGGCACAGGAGACCCAAGAATATGGTACTCTTGGCAACGCCCACAGCCAGGGCACCCTGAGACCCAGAATGCAGGCAGTCCTCGCCTTTCTGAGCCACACCCTGATCGCACACAGTCCCTCGCGAGGAAAAAAGGAAGGGTTAGATGAACACAGCCCGAGGAGCAGTGGAGGCCCTCTACCTGAGCCCATACGCATTTTCCAGCAGGGACCGGTGCCTTAGACACTCGGGGTACAGGTCAGTTCCTCACCGGCCCGGCCCACCTGCGGAGCTCTCCTAACTACAGCTCCTCTACTCTGCAGAGCTCACCTTGCCGGAGCCCCGCTTGGGCGCAGCCCGGTCACTGCCGAAGAAGCGCCCGATGGAGTCAAGGATGCCCGTGTCTCTGTGCCTCGGTAGGAAGCCATGCCTGGCATGGTCCATGGTACTTGCTGTGGCCAGGTATTTGGATCCGTGCCTCTGGGAGGGTCTCTTCTGCGATGCCATCACATCCAGGCCCTCGGAAGCTGCTGCGGTGTCTTCTTGGATGGTGTGGAGCTCGTCGGACTCGGAGGGCCTGTCTTTGAAGGTGTTGTCCTCCCTGCCTGGGGCATCTCGGGAAAAGAGGCGGATCAAGTGGGGGCGGTTCCTCGGGTCAGCTGGGTGGGCATGCTGCCAGGCATTCTTTGGATCTACTGTGCGCTTGGAGTCTGTCACCGCCGTGTCCTCAGACGAGGTCCCATTGTTCTGGCTCGCATCTGCCTCTCCTGCAAACAACAATGAGATATGAATACGGGCCTGTGCAAAGCCGTGCGTGGGACAGAGCTGCTTTCTTGCAAGAGTCTTGAACTAGCTGTCTCCTATAAAACCCTCAGAATGTGCGCGGGGCCCAGGGAGCCACAGGGCAGCCTCAGGCTGCGTTGGGCAGAAGCTAACCTGCAGTGAGCACGCTTGGGGGGCTGTGCTTATCAAGAGGCCAGTGACTCGGGACTTGGGACCCTGGATAGAACGCCCAGGGTTTCCTAGAGAGGAAGCCTTAGCAGAGATGGCAGCCAGTCAGAACTTCCTCCCTGTTTACTAAACAGGAGCGCCTAGGAGGGCGGGAACCTAGGAGGGCGGGGACCTAGCAGGGTGGGGACCTAGCAGAGCAGGTACCTAGGAGGGTGGGGACCTAGGAGGGCGAGTACCTAGCAGAGCGGGTACCTGGCAGGGTGGGTACCTAGATGGGCAGGGACCTAGCGGGGCGGGCATCTAGATGGGCAGGGACCTAGCAGGGCGGGTACCTAGCAGGGCGGGGACCTAGCAGAGCGGGTACCTAGCAGGGTGGGTACCTAGATGGCAGGGACCTAGCAGGGCAGGTACCTAGTGGGATGCTTGGTACCTGAGGGGCCGCAGGTCCACCAGCGCGACCTGCTGGAAGCTTTCACCAGACAAAACGTGTTTTTGGCACTCGTAGTAAAAATGGAACTTCCCACGTCTTTTTGCAATTCAAGTCTTAAAAGAACTGGACATTTACCATGCCTTCGCTCCCGGCCCCACAGGAGGCCGTGCGAGTGCAACGTGGGAGCGGCGCCCCGCGTGGCTCATCTCGCTGCCTTGAAAACATGCAGCGTTTTCTCCCAAATGGCCGCGCCCGTATCACTCTCACATCAGGGTCAAACAGACATGCCTAGTGAATTCCCTCCCAACTCTCTGACTGGCCATCGCAGACGTGGCCCCACCCACACCTTCCCGCGACGCCCCGCCCCCACTGTACCCCCAGCAGCCTCTGCTCAGCGCCTTGTTTAACCCACCTGCACTGATTTTTTTTTTTTCTTTTTTTGGAGACAGGTCGTCGCTCTGTAGTCCAGGTTGATCCTAAACTCATTACGTGGCCCAGGCTGACCTCCCACACCTGGCAGTCCTCCCGCCTCAGCCTCCTTGGTGCCATGACACCCAGCTATCACGGGGTGCCGAAGGATGAAACCTGGGCCCCAGGACACACGCCAGCCCCCATTCACTATTAACTGAGCAGAGAGTCAGCATGGCGTACTCTGCTCTAGAGTTTGGGCTTACAGTGATCAGTCAGTGGTTCCTGTCCTCAGGCAGCTTCTCTGTAGCGGGGGAATCAGCTATTGAACTGTCTCCTAAAATTATATGCCTGCACTCTAAGCCTCCCACCTACTTATGCGGCCTTATTTGGAAACGGGGCCTTTGCAGATGCGAGCCAGCACAAGGTGGGATCACACTGTAGGGGCGGGACCTGACCCAACGCTGCTGCCCTGGTGGAGCAGAGAAACATGGACACCCTGATGCACAGAGCAGTGAGACGACAGAGGCAAAGGCTGAGGGACACGGGCACAGCCCTGGGGTGCCCGGACCCAAGCACTACAAGGTGACAGGCGCAGAACAAGCTCCAACACCTTGCAGACCCCTTGGACTCGGGCTTCTGGCCTCCCCACCGTGAGAGAATAAATTCCCACTGTTTTCAGACCTGCAGCTTAGGGCCATTTGTCCCCTGGTGTCCATTTTCACCCCAGATCGGGAGATGGAAACCCAGAGTGGAGGAAGGGGCCACAGGAAGTTGCTGGGGAGGTGGCACCGAAGGCGGAAGTCGGCCCGTGTGGACTTGGGAGGAGATGATGCTCCCAGGGCACCTGGAGGGAAGGAGTGTGCCCTGTGCTGAGCCCAGGGGAGATGGGGTCCCAGCAGGCAGGAGGGTAGGGGCACAGCCAGGTCCACGGCTGCTAAGAATTGAGAGGAAGGGCACTAACAGCTTGGCACAGTAGCTGTGGGCAAAGGCACTCCTGATTGCCCGTGGGCCTAGCTTGCTGGACGACCTTCCAGGAACCCATGCCTGCAGGCCTGTTGGGTCACTAGCTGCCTTTCTGCAAAGCTCCCATGGTCTGAGGGTTCAAAGCACGCCAGTGACAGAAGGGCTTCTCAAGCTCCGACTTCATAGTGGATAATCACTTGCATTGATAAGAGCTTAATTTGGGGGGTGCTGAGTTTCAGACTGAATGTCTGAGAGTGGCCGTGCCTCCTCAGGGTGCATTCTCTAGCACTCGTACCTGTTGGCACCCTGGTGCCGGCAACCCAGAAGACACACGCTCAGTGGGGCCGTCTACCTGGGGAGCTTCACGTGCTCTCAGCAGCTACTCTCCAGGGCCAGCCGGGCAGACATATCCGTTACATTCATACTTGGTAGGACCTAAACTCAAGTACACACATGCGCACACGTACATATGCACATGAAAACTCAAGTACACACACACGCACATACGCACGCACGCACACATGAGCTGAGCACCACACGAGCTGGACACCAGGTCTTGCGCTTCCTCGTCCTCACTGCTCGGTAACAACTTCACACAACAAGGAATGCCCCCACAGCGGGAGAGCGAAGCCGAGGCCAGGGCCCAGGCCGGGAGCTCCCAGCGGCTGCCCCAGGGTGACACTGGACACGTGGGCTTGTGAGAAGGAGCCCGCTATTTTGAGCTGCTGCTATGACCTTGATTCCAGTGTCGTCCCTTCCTTTACTTCTGTGTCTCTTCCCCAGGGTCTGCAGAAAACTGGAATCATCCGCCTCTCCCGTGGTGTCCCGAGCACACACAGCGACACAGCTTTGTCTCTGTTCAGGTCCCATCCGGCTCCGCGGGGTGGTCCTCAAGGGGCCACAGCAGCTCGTTTCCTTCGTTATGTACTTTGGGAGAAGTCAGTATAAATACAGCACACACTCCCACAGATGTATACACACGCCAACACACATCACAAAAGGAAAGGGATTTCAAACTCTTCCATCAAAATCACATGGATGGACAAACTGCCCATACATGACATTGATCATGCAGCCAGTAAATACAGCTGATCAGTGCAACAAATACAGAAGCTTCTTTCCAAAGCAGAATCGCTGCAGTAGGAACTCAGAATTGCTGGGATCACATTGCAGCTCCTAATACTGTATATCTGCATTATCCATGCCATATGCCTCAAAAGTAGGCTACCCAGGGGCTGAGGGCATAGCTCATCGGTTGGAGCACCTGCCTACACCCAGGGCCCTGAATTCGATTCCCCAGCGCCATATGAGCTGGGCAGGGTGGCGCATGTCTGTAACCCCAGCACTCAGGAGGCTGAGGCAGGATTTCCCTGAGTTCAAGGCCAGCCTGGACTACACATTAGTTCAGGACCAGCCTGCACTACAGAGCAGTACTCTCTTCCAATCCAGGAGGGTGGAGGAAGACAGGGCAGTCTGGGCAGGAATGCCCAGCGGCTCCATTGCTGACCACTGGCTAAGCTCAACTCACAAGAACACCGATATTTACAACGTCTGAAATGCCTCAGGCGCTGGCTGGGCAACGCGACACAGAGCGCTGTGGCGGCACGGAGCTGGGCTTCACCGGGGATGCGGTGTGACCCACAGGTTCCAGGGGCATCAGAACGAGCTGAAGGCTGTCGTACTGCAGCATTGCTTCATGTTCTGGGGCGAATGTAAACTAATGCAAATGTGAAAGGAGAACAACAGCTGTACTGTCCATAATTAAATGCATTAACAAAACACAAGAGCATCTGAATACTAATATTTTTGTAACAGTTGGGCTTTGTGTCCCTGAATGCAGGCATCTGTAGGCACAGAGAAGGGATCTGTGTGCCCAGAGTGGTTTCTCCCAACCGTAAGGAGTGTGGTGGGAAGTCTAAATCTGTTGATGCGCACAGATTTTGGTGGAAGTGAGGAGAGTTTAAACGCAACCATTAATATTCCCTTCAAGTCAAGTGCACAGGTCAGTTACGGCTGAGTGGAACAGAGCACTTGTTATCAACGTAGTGAAACTTGTCCATCTAGTTTTATCAGAATAGGCACTTTTAATAATTTCTGCATTAACGACCAACTTCTACAACTGTCAAAAAACTTAACAACAACAACGAAACACTACCATGGCTCGGGCTCACTGCCAGCTGGGCCCGGGGAGCCCTCAGGCCGAGGGCTGCGGCTGTGGGACCCGGAAGAAGAACGCAGGCACCCCGACCCACCGAAGGCGCCTCTTCCGCTGAGCCAGCTCCCGCCACCCAGCCTCTGTGCCTGCTACCGGCGCTTTCCGTGGACACATACCGTCACGCGGCTCACCAAGCCCTGCCGCCTCCTCCTCTGGGACACTTCTCACTGGGCGGCAACCTTCCTCGTCCTGTTATTCCCTGTGCCCGGGTCCCTGTTGCTATGCCCCTGTCCTTTGGGTCCTTTCCCAATTCCATCGTACACACAGAACTGCTGGAAGGACCCGTAGAGGGTTTCACAGCACGAGGGTGCCGCCTCATTCTCTATGCGCTGACGAGCTACCTGCCTGCTCTCCTGGCCCCCAGCAGGGAGCCCGCATGGGCCACAGGCAGGCCGGGCTCTGCACCCTGGGCCTGGAGTCCGCGATGACGGCGGAGTCCTCAACCCGCCCGGGCAGTCCGGCGCCCTTGGCAGTGTGTGCCTCACCCTTGCTGTCCCCCTGCAGGGCTCCTGTGTTTTCGCCTTTACATTACTTCAGACTTGGTCACCCACCCCCACCTTCCGCCCGGCAACTTCTGTATGGGAGCAACTCTGCCCCATGATGGTAGAAGACGCTGGCGCTTGCTAGAAAATTCTCCAAAAGGAAGCAACAGTAGCCAAAGCCCTTGCTCTCTCCCCCGCTGGGACAACTTGACACCGGCATGGTAGCTGCCACGCTGCTTCTGGTAAGTGCGTTTTTAAATGAGAACTTTTCTTAAATCTTAAAAATCTCTATATCCATAGCCTGAGAAGTTTTCGCTTGGAAATTACTTTTAGTTGTATGGTTTTTATGGTTACTGTTATGGTTTGGATCTCGAACGTCCCCAAAGCACGGTGTGCTGGGACTGTGATTCAATCATGAGGGTTGATCTACGGATTCCAAGTGCTGCTAAGAGAGGGGGCCTGGGCGGACGGGGTACGTCACGGGGCGTGAACTGGAAGGGCACACCTCCCTGGCTGGCTCTGCACCTCCCTCTCTGCTTCCTGGCCACCATGGGAGGAGCAGCTTCTTTCCAGCTGGGCCCTCTGCTGTGCATGCCCACCGAGCTCTTCTGCACTTCAGCACTGCCAACTGACATCAATAGATTGAGCCTCCGAACCGCGAGCTGAAACAAGCCCCACGCCCCCCCCCCCCACCCCCCGCCTCACGCTGTGCATGTCCCGTATTGGGTTCCAGCAAGGAGAAAGTGGCTAAGATGGTCACACAGACAACTTTGGAATATTCTGGACATGACCATTCACCACACCTCTCAAGTACCAGAACAAATCTAGCTTTCTGGCTTTATCCTTTCTAAGACCGCACATCTAAATGGTTCACTTAGACTTGCTCATCTGGAGAACAGACTGTTTAATCGGGTGAGTTCTATTCCCTGTGTGGCCTGCAGTCTGCAGAAGCAAACCACAGCATACAGACAACAGGAAAAAAAAGACCACTGTCACACACCCATGGGTGTGATGATCAGGGTTCTGGGTGATGGGGCACAGTTCGTGGAGAATGACCGGGAAGGGACCCTGAGGGTCACCTTAGTCCTCCTGCCACCGAGCTACTATCCTGGAGCAAGTTGCAAGCCAGCCTGTGCGGGGCACCTGCCCCATCATCCTCTCGGGGGTTGCAAGGTTCTGGTGTGAAAGCAGCACCTGTGCACTGTAGGTCAGTGTGGAATTCTGGCCCCGTGTCACCCTGCATGCAATTGCTGGGGCCACAGAGAGCAACCAAAGGCCTTGCTGAGAATCTCTGAGGTGCTTGTGTGCTGCTCTGGGCATCCTCCACAACCGAGAAAGCATGAGTGGAAGCCGAGGCTCTGCAAGGTGGGCAGGGGTTACTCTTACCCAGGCCCAACCTCCCCAAGGTCCGGAGACCGCAGGTGACCCCACCTCTGCTTGCTGTGCGCCCAGCCCTTCTCCAGCCCACACTGGTCCTCCCTGCAGTGAGGTCTTGGCTCTTAGGGTAGGATAGAACCATAGACAGCGCATGGCTAAAATAATCTAGAGCCCTACAGAAACACCAGAGATGCTGTGTGGCCTCTGTCCCTGCAGGCACCTGGGCACCTGCCATCCCTCTGCTCGCCTGGATGTAAGACCCTCTGGTCACTGAGTGCACCTAGTCCATTATCTCTAATAACGGCAACGTGCCCCGTCCGCCCCCAGAACCAAGACCAGGAACCCCTGCCACCCTGCCTGACTGTTGTGCACACGGTCCCTCTAACACATCCTGGAACCGTCTGGAAGCTCATGAAAGCTGTCACTCATCAACTTGGTACAGCGAGCAAGCAGCACGCACCAAATGTACACGCAAGATGTTTTCAGACAAAGTTGTGACGACATGGTGGAGGCTGTCCTACATTTGTTACGATTTTACCTAGACCGTGTTTTTTTTTTTTTTTTTTTTTTTTTTTTTTTTTTTTTTTTTGCTCTATTATGTTCTCGAGAATCAAATCCTGTAAAACAAGCTTTCATCCTAGCACGCTGTCTGTCTGTCCTGTGGGTGTTTATGTGCATGGAGAGAGAGAGAGAGAGAGAGAGAGAGAGAGAGAGAGAGAGAGAGAGAGAGGGGAGAGAGATGTTGAGAGGTTTCTGGGCGCACCTCAGATGCAGGACATCTGAATGTTTAGGAGTAGAACCCTGATTCTGTTTGCTTTCTAATCGTCGGGGTGCAGCAGCAATGCATCATCCACTTCCCGAATGACGACGCCCACCCCGCCCTACTGGCGCGCGAGGACAGCACAGCCCTACTCCCTGCTCACTGACAGGGCAACAGTCACAAAGGCTCATTTCACTTCAGAGGCTGCCATGGCCTTGTGCCTGCTGCTGCCTCTGGTTTCAGGCTGGTGCCATGAGTGCCGATGACTCCTCCTCATCTTGCAGGCTGGCTGCCTACCCGCCAAAGTCACTGCCAGACTCCGGGTTTTCCATGCTGACCTGACTGCAGAAGGCGTCTTTCCACCTGCTGTCATTGGAGACCAACAGCAGAGCAAGCAGAGACTTTTCGGGAGTGAAGCCCATGTGGCAGCGGTGCGCTGGCTGCACCTCTGGGTCTGCCACCCTGCGCTCCACGCCAGAGATTCTCAGACTGGCAAAAATACAAAGAAATATAAAGTACTTATTACATAGCGACGATGCTCACCAGAGCGAAACATGATGCAGCAATCAACATCCTTGTGAATGCAAGTCACACACCTAATCACAACGCAGAGGACTTCCATGGGTGAAACGTGATATTATCCATTTTGTCACTGTAGTCAGTGTACTATTTCCACCTACAATTAGAATTTTCAAGACATCAGATCTAGGATTTATCTACATATAATTTCATTAGGAAAGTTTAATGAAATTTCATACTCACAGCCCAGCAGAACTCAGAAAGAAAACAACGGAAATGATCACGCTCAGGTAATTTGATAGTTTTTTAATAATAAATTTTATAAACGTGGGTAGAGGTTTGGCCTCTAGTAAATTGTCAGTGTTAGCTGGCTTTATTTGTATGCCCCAATCCCACCTAAATGGGGGGAGCAGACTTCGTGGCCAGTAAACGGTAAAGGTAAGGGCTACAGATTCTTATTTTGCCAGCTTAGACACTGAAATAATGATCTGTAACTACGCAGTAGCTGTGCTATAGTTTCAGAGGAAAGAGAGAAAAGGTGCGAGGGATGAAGGACAGGAGGGCATCTGGTATCAGAAATAAAGGAAGGGCATCCGCTCAGGTAAAGGCTAGAGATGTGGTCAGCTTCCTGAAGTTACAATGGGGCTACGGTCAGGTTTTGACTTGACTATAGGAGGAGTAAGCTCCACTGGCCTGGAAGGCCACCAAGCCGAGGCTGCCAGTGACTCCTGGGCCGGGGCAAGGCTGGAGACAGCGTGAGGGAGCCCCAGCTCTCCCAAGGATCAGGCATTAAGATCCTACTTTCCGGTTCTGTGCCCCCAAAAAAGAGAATTCAAACCCCACAAACCGCCTGTTTCAACTCACATTTTGCCACTGAGAAATCCAAAATATAGTGATTTCATAGAACTAAATGGGGAGGAGGTGGCGGGAGTGAGGGAGGAGGCGGGTATGGGGGGGTCGAAAGGAGAGGGAAGGGCTTGTCACTCTGACATGGCACATATGTGCACAAAACTCACGTTCAATGCAAACACTACGTACTGCGTGCACATATTAGTAAAATGGGGACAAAAGCAAATTTTGCCACAGGCCCACAGAGAAACTCTTGCTAATCACATTTCCATACATATTGTTTTCTAAGTGACAGCTCTCAGATATTCTGACAGAAATAAAATGAGCCTTTTCATCTTGAAAGATCAGTGTAATAACAGATGCACTGGTTTTCTCTGCATTTTCATTTGATTTTACAATTGTTTTGGTGGCACATCCAATTAGATTCAAGCCCCTCGGTACAATTATTTTTTCTTTTTGGTATTAGGAGACCGGGACCTTCACCCTGAGTTACAATCCCAACCCATTTCATTTTAAATTTTGAAACAAGGTCTTGCAAGTCACTAAGTAACCCAGGCTGGGCTCAAACTCGCAATCTTCCTGCCTTGGCCTCTCAAAGTGCTGGTATTACAGGTGTGTGCCACCATGCCCAGATAGTTTTGGATGTGTTCAGCTTCCATAAAACCACACACACACCCATACCCACACATACATGCGCACACACACAATCACTGTTTTGATTTGATAGGTTTCTTCCTCATCACAGGGGCCTGTTAAGAACTAGAATTTTCCCTGGGCTTCTAGCTTCTGGTGCACATAGTCCCTTTCCTGTGTGGGTTGGTAGCCAACAGAGTCCCAGCACCAGCTTGGGGCTCCCACATGTACCCTGTGTGCCTCTTGTATCACCTTAAGGCCATGGTCAAGATGCCTGCCTATCCAAGGAAATCATGGGCTCCACAAAATTAAAGCACAGGTTGTGAGAAGCCAGGAACCAGTCAGAAGCCTTATGATGCGGGCTGACCTGCCGGCTGCTGCATCTTCCTGCAGCTCCCGGTTTTGGCAATCCCTCCGTATGGTGGTGCCCAAGAAGACACCTTGCATGGAAGACACTGGATGGGACAGCCACCGCAGGGCTGGGCAGGCCTTCACACAGCAATAGGACACTTCCGCTGCCTTCACTGAGGCTTCACACATGGTGACAGAACTCAGAAGAGCTGCATGAACGATTTTCTCGTAAAATGACCGAAAGTCTGCTTATCTGGATTACAGCCATTTTAGGAAGTATTATCCCACAATAAATCCCTATGTTCAAGTATGCTATCACATGCCACTTCCCATAGTTGTTTAGGTCACCGCTAGCTGCTAAGTCAGAGGCATCACGGAGTAAGGGAGAGCAGCCATTACTAAGGAATCTACAAAGGCAGAAAAATCTTTCATTTTTTAGATCTGATTTGGCATTTTCAAACTCATGCTTTTAAAACGTACTTTCCTTCTGTATTTTCATCAGGTGGCATATGAAGGATTGCTCTCAAAGGCACTGTGTGGTTTACATTACTCAAGTTCCCCTATATCAAGCCCTCTTTAACAGGGACCTGTCGTAGCAAAGAATCGGCACCCAAGTTCGACTTTGGCATGGCTGCCTCGTCTCAGGAGAAAGGGTAGGAGGCCACAGCATCTTTCTGTGCAGCCAAAACCTCACAGGAGATTCAGATATGGCTTCAGAGAACTACGTAAAAGTTGTCCAACATGTCGACTGCAAAGGAGATCTTCTAAAACATCAAAACAAAGTGACACTCTTTCCTGTAACCTGGGAAAAACTACGTAAGAACCCAAGACACCAAACAGAACAAAATATTATCACTTTCTCTAAGTGGTCTTTCTGAATTTCAACTCCCAACTTGCTTCCATTGGTGGGAAGATGCTGCAGCTGATCAGGATTTTACCGGTAGCAGCTGTTGTGACAAGCACATAAACCCTCATGCCTGTGCAGATGCTGCTTGCGGGACTCCGGGCCCCCTGGGCGTGCCGGCCCCTAGCAGCACTCGGAAGCCCTGGTCTCTTCTGCAGACCTGGCCTCCCACTTCCCAACACAGATTTCAGGACAATGCAAAGACAACCACAGGAAAAGGAGGCCGAGGTGGTCCACTGCTCCGGACCCCACTCCAGCCGGATTCTCGTTTCTAAGAGGGGTCTGAAAACAGGTCAGTTATCACTGGGACAAAACTTTCGATTTCTTGTCCTGTAGAAGAGGGTCCTGCACGTGGGATGTACTAAGATATGCCATCTGGTAGGAGAAGAACCTTTCTCACTCTGCATGAAGAACTCGGCACAAAGCAGCACACTGGGTTCTGTTCAGACTGTGGGCCCCCTCCCATCTCTGCAGCGACGGAGGGAACTCTGCTGGCTGCAAGGGGCTGAGGTGAACTGAGGAATTCCCAGGTAGTGCTGTTGCAAGTGCCCACTGGCTGTCAAAGACAAGCTGCGCACTGACTGCAGAGTAGCCTGCACGTGATCTCACCTTGGGGCACTGGCCTGAAGGCTCTGGCGGATGAGGAGTCTGCTGGCCTGGGCACCGGGGCTTTGCCAAATTCAGCTCATGTTTGATGCCACTTTGAGGTAAGAACTGGAGAGGCCCTGTGCCTGCCTAACGAGGAGTCTGATTTGGCACCAACTTCTCAGACAGCATCCAAAGCCCGAGGACTGTACTTAGGCCTCTCCTCCATCTGAAGAAGATGGGTGCTAGGGACCTAGGTGCCTCCAATTGCCTGGTCCTCTCAGAAGGCAATCATGTCCTACAGAGGAGCCCTGGAATTTGCCAGTGTGGGCCAGGGCTGAGAGGACTCTCCTTGTTTGTGGAATACTTCTGTCACTGGCGCGCTGTGCTCAGGGTCACTGGGGAGGGCACGGGAACAAAAAGGCCCATGGTGTGGCTAGTGGATTTGCTATGGTAGAAATTCTGCATCTATGAGAGGCACGTGGCAGACCGCCAGGCTACCCGCTGAGATTTCTTTAAAACATTTCCACAAATGAATCTTATCAACCCACCCATCTCACACCAAAGCCTCCTTTGTATGCCCAGAACATATAGTTTTTATTTGCTCTAAATAGCTCACCCAGGGACCCTCCCACAGCAGAGAAGGGTCATAGCAGAGGCAGCTGATATGGCCAAGGAGCCCCGGGCAGGGGGGGTGGCAGCATTCCTCTAGGCTCAGCCACGTCCTGGGCGGTGAGCAACGCTCACCTACCAAGCAGGAGTTTCTTCACT
Source organism: Ctenodactylus gundi (assembly GCA_004027205.1). Classification (NCBI taxonomy): domain Eukaryota; kingdom Metazoa; phylum Chordata; class Mammalia; order Rodentia; family Ctenodactylidae; genus Ctenodactylus; species Ctenodactylus gundi. Next base: position 187,903 of record PVKB01001755.1, read on the forward strand.
GCATCGGGGGGCAAAGGCCGTTCCACCCAGCTCCTCTCTCACAGCTGGTACAGAGGGAAGATTAGGAAGCAGCCTGTTCACGTGGCAAGCTCGGGGGTGCTCACAACAACCATGCCTGGCCAAGGAGTACACACAGAGCAGTGGCGGCCTGGAGGCAGCAAGGGCACAGGCCCTTCTGTGGACTGCACGTCACCAGGAAGACATCTGTCAAAAAATAATTCCTTCCTACCCCTTGGCCACTTTTACTGAGCTGCTACTCGACAAACACAGGTAGAATTAATGTGAACGTGGACTCGGAGATCAAAGCTCTGGAGGCACAGCTGGGCCCGATTCCTGTTTCTACCACCTACTTTGTAACCAAAATTTAATCTCATGTGCAAAGCGTACTGAGTAATCGGAGCTCCCTCACAGAACTGCGCTGGTGAGTCCTTGCGGTGCTGCAACACAAACTGTTCTCAGGCCGTGGACCAGTAAACACAGAGTAAGGGCCTCTGTTGTGCCATTCTTGACACTAGTGTGGAAACACACTACATACGGGAGCAAGATCCCATGTGTTTTTCTTCCCTCCACCTACCATGTACCTGTCCACCCACATATCTACCCATCCACCCATCTACAACCTACCGCATATCTAGGCATCGTCCACTCACCTACCCACTGACCCTCCCAACCATCCACCACCCACTCACTCACCTACCCATCCACCACCCACCACCCATCTGTCCACCCACCCACCTAATACTGATGTAGAGGCTGGTGTGGTTTAGATGAAAGCACCATCTTTCGGTCCCTGAGACGGTTTTAACACATCAGCACTGCAGTGCATAAAACGATTAAAAAGGACTGTAAAGGGAAGTACTGGGTTTCATCCTCTGTGTTTCTGATTTCCCTTCCTACTGAGAATTAGACATTAAAAAAAGGAGCTGCAGTCATTCCAATAATTAGGTGAATGAACGCTATGCCCAGGTTCTTTGGCAACATTCAAAGAATGTTTGGCTGATAATGTTTCCAAAACAAGAGGCCCCATCACCTACAGCCCGAGAAGCCGTCGCACCACGCCACCTCTGCCTCTCACTCTGTGTGGACACTTTCTTTTGAGCCCACTACTGCTTTTCATGCCTGCTGTCACTGAGTGGGCCATGATCCTCCAGCCATGTTCTGTCATCTGCACCGTGTAAGAGGAAGCAGCGGTGGTTTCGTTTGTCTGTGTACTCTTGTGTACCCGTGTGATGCCCACACAGCCGCATCTCATGTTATCAGATACGCCATGGGAATGGCCGGGAGGGATGGCATTCCTCACCGGCTGACAGCTTGTGATGTCATTGTGACTTTCACCCACCACGGCTCCTCAAGCTCCACTGCAGGTAGCACCAGAGCGCCCTCAGACGAGCCAGCTCAGCCTTGGATCCCAGGCTGTACCTACAGGTGTCCATGTCTCTATTCTCTTCTTCCCCCTCCGGCCTCTCTCTGTCTCCGTGTGTGTGTGTGTGTGTGTGTGTGTGTGTGTGTGTCTGTGCCTGTGTGTTTGTGTACAGGGAAGAGCTGAAAAACGAAAAGGGTGGGTTACGATCACAAACCCTTCGTGCTGCCAAGGACTGTCTTCTTGTTGGGAAGTTATTGTTACCTGGACAGAGGTTCGGTTATTTATTGTTTAGTTTGGAGATGGCAGAGAATAGATGTGGAGCAAACATGAGTTTTACTGAGTTTCCCGTGTCCCCAGTACCCTCCCTTCTAGAATCAGTCCTCCGCAAAGACTCCGCACTCGCTTCCCCCCATGGCTGACACCATGTGAGCCACCCGCCATGGTCCGAGCATGCCTGCCACACAGGACATGCCTTGTCAGGGGAGCCCCTGGCCTCCGTGCTTCACTGACCTTGGACCTGGACGGAGGCATCTTCCTCCCAGCTCTCTTTCCCTAATTCCTCGAATCTCCCTCTCCAAGGCCCGTGCCCCCCAGCTGCGGCACCTCTCTAAGCCAGCAGCCCCAGCCCGGTGCCTCTGCCTTCCATACGCCAAAGGCAACGAGCAGCTGTTTCAATTCCCGTGTCCTCACGTGTGTCCCTGACCGTCACTGCCTCCTTGGCCGGTGGCTCTGGGCACCTTCACTGCTCCAGGCTCTGAGGTCTCTCCACCATCTTCACTCTTACCGCACCACCTGAGGGTCTCCCTGCCACGTGTCCTCCCTCCTCACCCCAGATCTGCCCAGGGCTGGATATCCTGGCAATGGGACAGCATCCACTCTCATACGGTCCCACCCAGGCCCTCCCCTGGCCCGGCGGGCACTTCACTTCTTAGGGTCGCTAAGGCTGTCATCACGGAGGAAGGCAGAACCTGAGTCCACACGTTTCTCTTCACGTCAGGCTCCATGTCTGACGCTCTGCACGGATCTGCTGTTGTTTAAGGAGATTGACATCAACACCTGTAGCTGCCTTCCTCAAGGCCTAAAGGCATGCAAGAGCTTCTGTCCAGTGTGAACAGTGTCCCCCCACCCAAATTCCTGTCTACCCACAGACACACCGACGACAGTGACGCGTCTATGCGCTAAGGAATGCCACAGAACGCTGGCAGCGTTGGCAGTTGGAGGGCATGGAAAGGACTTTCCGCAGGGCCTTCAGGGGATCGTGGCCTGCAGACACCTGGATTTTCCAACGTGCACCTCATAACAGTGAGAAAATACGTATCTGCCCCAAGATGCCTGGTGTGTGTGGACTGTGACAGCCCCAGAACACTGCAGTGACCTTCCGACCTGCTGTCCCAGCACCTCACCTACATGTGCACGGCCCTCTCTACAAGCTGTCCCCATGTCACTGTCAAAACTTAGAAGCAATGACAGTGACAACAGACCTGCCCAGGTCTCCCCTGCTGGCACACCCACGTTGGCCAGTCCAGCGGCTCACTTCCCATGCTCTCCGGCTCACTCCTCTGAAGTGTCTGGTGACCACGCGCGCCCGGGCCAGCCCCTCCCCCCGGGTTCTCTGGACTTCAGCTGCGGCCACACTGCCACTCCCTCCCATCGTTGGTGCCCAGGGCCCTCTGCAGCTCAGCTCCGATCAGCTGCTCCCAAACTGTGTTTCCTGAACTGCGGGTATGCTCTGCCTTGACTTAAAAGCTGCTCTTAAAAACAAACAGTGCTCTGTGCTGGGTGGTGCGTTTTGTCCGTCCGTCCCCCGCCCCCCCCCCCCCCCCCCCCCCCCCCCCCCCCCCCGGCGGCTCTGATGTGTAACACCGTAGAGGGTGGCATTCCTTGAGTTTAGCTGCCATGACAGCACGCTGTGCTCCGAGGACGCGCCGGCTGCTGCAGGCACGGCGGGCTAGGCCCCTGCTCATGCTGCCCCGGCCGCTCGCTCGCACCTCTCCGTCACCATCTCATCCCGCCGCGCAGCCAGACAGGTGTCCGTGGTGGCTGGTCCCAGGGCTGTCCCGGGACCCACACTGTGCCATCTGCACGTCACCACTGTGAGTCTCAGCCTCTTCATTGTTGGAGGAGTGTTATTCACACGGTACATGCTCAGTAAATATTCCTGAATAAGCAAACCAGTTACATTTTCACAAAATGCTATTTTCCTGTTCCTCATTCCAAAATATCTTCTGTCGAGAATGTGAACCATACACTGGCATCTCCACCGACGGCCTGTGGCTTCCGAAAGCAAGGCCCCCTTCCTAGAAGGTGGCATGTAGGGCATCAGTTTCTCCTAAGAGCTAGGCAGTGCCAAGGACCCACCAGGGGCCCGGAGCTGAGCACATGCCATGGAGGTCAAGGGAGGAGGCGGGAGCCCGCAGGAGGACGCGGCACTGTCACCCCCATCACCCTGCGTCAGCGCCGGGACGTGTGACCACCTGCAGTGAACCGATGCGTGGGAAAACGACCGTATGGGGAACACTGACAACAGAGCTGCCTGCGCGCGAGACCCAGAAGGAGACCTAAGAAGGAGAGAGCAGGCCTGGTACCTCATTCTGTCTACCTCCCACTCTTCAGTAACAGGGAAGGTGGCAGGGCTAAGCTAAGTCTGCACCATGCGACTGAGAAAGAGCGCTCCCAGCAAGCACATGGCCACGACGCTGAAAGGGACGCTCAGGGCAGAGCAGCCGCGAGGACGCACTACACCTGCACGGCAGCATCCCTGCTCAAGCGTCCCGTCAGACTGGGACAGGCGCGATGGTCCCCACGGTCAGAACACGCTTCACGGCCACGCTGGCGGCTGGGGACTCCCAGGGCAGGCTCCTGCTGTGTGCGCAAGCCCCTGTTCTGGAACGTCAGTACTGGCACAGCTCTCAGGACAGAGGGGAGGAGGCAAAGCAGGCAGGGCCGGACCCCAGAGCGCCTGCTGCCCATCCCAGGGAAGTCCGGGGGTCCCGGCACGGGGCGGAGGTCAGCAGAGGTGCAGGGAGCTCAGTGGAGGGCGGGGGAGGGGCAGTGCTCGTCACACTCAATCCCGCTGCCCGCTACCAGCCAGGGTTGCCCCACGGGACCTCGGAGCTCACTCCGGTGGCTCTTTAGGGGACACAGCAGCCCTGAATGGAGATTGGAGTCCCCTGGACAATTCTTGCTTCTACCCTACGAGTGATCAAAACCTCAGTCTTTTTACTGAGAAACACATCCTCCTTCCTATCCTCTGTCCTGGAGATGTGAGGAGGAGGAACACACGTGGCCTCAGTGACAGAGGCAGGTGACCGTCCTCCAGAGGGTATCCTGAATCCGCAGCAGGTTGACCCGTCATACGGTTATATCTGCAAGTTATCTCCATACAAATTCAGAGTCGCAGGAGGAAACAACGGTGTTCAGTCCCCACAGAGACAGCACCCAAACTGGATGCTAAGAACTGTTCTTGTTAATAGTGGCTCAGTCAGCTCCAGGGCTCGTGCCTTAATCATCAGTCCCTACACCATTAGAAGGCTACTCAGCACCCCGCTGAGGGGTCACTACACTGACAGGCTCCTCAGAACTGTGTGCGACTGGCATAAACATCCAGAGGAGTTTATGGAAGAAGTTTTAGATTACTGGAACTGGAACATCAGCTCAGCTGGGAAGGAAAGGGCCATTCTGTCAAGTGGTAGGAGAAGGGGCAGGTTCTGAAGTGGCAGCGAAGACGCACAAGACGCTGGCGCAGGGGCGGCTGGGCTCCTGGGATGACAAAGCGTGTTCCGGCACACCTTCTCCGTGCTGCCCTGCGGTGGACACGCGGTGTGCCCCAACGCCATTTTACATCCAGGGACTGACGCAGAGGGTCTTGCTGCATAGCACGCGGGGAGCAGAAACATTTCTAATGCCACATTGTCAGTGTTTTACTTTGTTTCCTGCCACTCTGTAACTGCTGCTGGGAGGCAGACAGGCACAGCGTCCACATCTGTGCCTATGTCTGTGCCACGCTGGCCCAGGCTGGGGCATCATGCAGTTGCTCTACACGAGCGAGCACAGTGCCCATGTGCTAGTGAATGGGTGGAGACACGCATATATACATACATACATGTGTGTTTATCATGTACTTAACTAATGAGCTGTTCATCCTTGATGAATGAGAGGGATGCGGCTGCTAGCTCTTCAGGGACTGCCAGCCTCCCTAGAAATGCTACGAGCGGACAGATTTCTGCTTGCACTTTGTACCGAGCCAACTACCTCATCAGCAGAGGCACCAGAGTCGCCGATGAACACCAGGTGAGAGCAGGCCGTGCCCGGGCACCAAGTCTGGCCCGTCTCCTGCTTTTGTGTAATCTAAAAACCAAGACTTCAATTAAAAAAAAGAAAAGCTCCTTAAATGCTTAAAAATGAGAAAAATAGTATGTCATGACACGCGAAATGTCCAAGAAAGTACTTTCAGTGTTGGTGAACAAGTTTCAAGTGCTGACGCAATCATACCTGGCTCTTGTGCACCAACAGCACCCGAGACTGCGGTCTGTGAAGTCTGAACTGTTTAGTCTCTGGCCCTTTACAGGAAAGGGTGTGGGTACCACAGATGCACTGTGTAATACAGAGCTTCAAGGCAGAAGCCGGGGCGGCCTTGAGGGGAAAGAGAACTGATGGCAACTGCCACGCAACCCAGAGGTTAGAGATTTTGTGGTCTTCAAGTGCAAGAAGCCAAGTAAGACGCCAGTTGCACTGTGCCGCCGACTTCGGCACTTGACACAAAAAGGCCGTCCTTTTAAAACGTGGACTTAGTTCTATGAATGAGATAAATGATTGTTTTGAACCCAGAAGATGAGTATGTAATGATGATGTCAGCTCGCGCTCTGGGATAATCCCCACCTAATTCATAGTCGGGGTCACTGGGGAGCCTGCCAGGGGAGGGATAATGGCTCCCTGGACTCAGGAGGGAAATGGCGTAGGGTGGCTGTCTGTAGGGACAGCAGCGCACTGGACTGGGCTGAGCCGGAAGGGGAACGCTGTTCCTTAGAGGAAGTCTGACATGGACAGCCATGGGCAGAACGCGGCTTATGAGTACTTACCACTGAGATGTGAGAGGGACAGGGGAGCAGAGAGAAAGCACAGAGACGGGTTCGTGACGCCTTCACTGCCACCAGGATAAAGAGCCTGTGATACTGTCACCCCTGCGCTCTGGGTCTCTTTTGCCCTCTCCATGCCGGCCTTAGTGTGCACTACTGGGTTTTCTTTCTTTCTTTTTTTGTTGCTCTGTAGTCTAGGCTGGTTCTGTGCTCACTATGGAGCCCAGGCTGGCTCTGAACTCATAGCAATCCTCTGTCTCAGCTCCCTGAGCACTAGGATTATAGGCGTGTGCCACCAACTCCAGCTAACGTGTGAGCTGCTCTTACGTACCATCTTCTCTGTCCTTGCAGCAGAAAAATGCTTTGATCTTGGAGAAGATTATCATACAAAATTACACGTAAAGCATAAAGCTGCACTCACAAGTATGAATACATGTCTGTCTTGATTTTCACACATCTTCTGTAACAACTAGTTTGGGGTTGAGGGCATTGCTCAGTGGTTACAGCACTTGCCTAGCACACGAGGCCCTGGGTCTGATCCCTCAGCACCGCATAGAATGAGCTGGTGCGGTAATGCACGCCCATAACCCCAGCACATAGGTGGCTGAGGCAAGAAGGTTGCCATGAGTTTGAGGCCAGCCTGGATTACCATGTTCAGGAGCAGCTTGGACTATAGAGCAAGACCCTGTCTCAAAAAAAAAAAAAAAAAAAGAAAAGAAAGAAATTTAGGTTATTCTTACATTGTCTTTCTGTTTTTCTTCCCATCCAAGTCCACCTAAGGAGAATTATCAATAAAAGACCTGTAGAAGAGCAAGGGAGACCAGCACAGCAAACCCCACATCGCAGCAGGACAAGCGCTGGGACGTCGGTAATCACAGGAGTCAAAGCTGCCCACGGTAAGAGCAAAACCACCAGCGTGCGTGGAACGGAGCTGGCTGCCACGCTCCACGACCGCTCAAAGACTTTCTTCACAGAATACACACTCCACGTCACATCAGAGAAGGCTGCTACCCTTAGGCATATACTCTAACAACCAAGTCCTCAGCCTCCCCAGGCTCCCACTTGGCGTGGGGCTGCCCTGCCTGGGCGTCGGAAGGAAGCTCGTAGTTGAGCTCACTGTGATTGGCTGCCCTTCTCTTGCTAAAATACAGCACCAAGCTTCTAAAAATAGCTTGCAAGTATTTAGAGAGCACTTTCACCATTTGTTCCAGGAAAAAAAGTCAGAAGCTAACCTTGGCCATTTGGCCTCTTTTTACCAGACAGGCTGCACTGGGAAGAGAAGAAAAAAGAAAAAAAAAAAGGGAGAAGAATGGATGCACTTAGGATGGGCCATTTCAGTACAGGCAGGTCATTCTTAGGTCCTCCCGGGAGACAGCTGGCGATCTGTACGCCCGGGGACAATGTGTAAAGTGTCCCACGTGGCGCGGGCTGGGCCTTGCACAATGCCCGCCTTTCAGAAGCCGCACTCCAGGTCGCTGCCCGTACCAGCTGGGGTTAGTCCCTACTGGGTTTTAAGAATTAAAAATAACTTTAAAGCTCTTCAAGTGGAGGAATATTCAGTGAAATCAAACATGAATTTTTTCCCAATTAGCAGATGGTGAGAGTGGGAAATGAGAAAAAGATGTCACTCCTGACATCATCCGCACAGTGGCGTGGACAAAGCCCCTCTCCCTTTCTGGCCGCGTTAACTGCTGCCAGCTATGTGCTATTTCAGTCAAGAAGACATCTTAATTTTTAAAGCTTTTTTATCTTCTGCTAAACATTCGAGATAATTTGTGCTCAAAGAATCAAACACCTTTGAGATTTACCAATAAATGGCACCAGAATGAAGAACAGAATAGACCTTATCTTTACCCAGTGAGGGCAGATACTTTTAAAAATTTATGTGTGAAGTTATAACTTAATTACAGTACTTTCAGTAATTCATTTGTATCTCTTATTGCGTTAACCTTGAATCAGTAATTTTCATACGGAAAGCAGACAGTAAGTATTTCAGTGCCACGAAAACAGACTCATACAACAGCTCCCCAAGACGGAAGGTGACTTCCTTCAATCTCTCCGCAGCATTTTGTTATTACTTTCTTAGTCACACAGTCAACCTCATATATACTGCTATGTACCTGGGTCATTTCCAAGGGGTCCTGGCTCCTGTGGGAATGAAGATATGTCACTAGGTGCTTGCAGACCTCAGGGTGCTTAGCTGCAGGCCCGCCTGGGGCCAGCCTGGTCCCCCTCGCTCCTGCTGGGATCGCCCGGCCAGCTGTGCAATCACTGCAAGGCTGAAGTGATTTCAAGGTCCCTGTGGACTGAATCTCTGCAAACATCCACACGCACTGCATTAGACGTCATCACGAGAAGCTGGTTTACTTTAATCTGTGCGAATTCTCCACCAGTTGCAGCAGCTGAGTCACTGCTCACTGTGGTGTGCAGGGCATTAGCGTGTCGCAAACCTTCCAGGTGATTCAGAGTGACCAACCCTGGAGACCAGCACCGGGGTCGGACTGTCCCAGCCCAGGTCAGCTCTGCTGCACTCTCCTGACCAGCTTCTGCTTTGATCCTGGCCTCTGCTCCGATCACGGCACGCCTGACCCAGTGCTTTCCACTCCTCCCTCCGGCCCTGACAAATCTTCTGTCCTCCAGGATGTGAGTTTCGCAAGCCACGGTCTCACCTGACGCCACCTGAAGGGCAGCATCCTCGGCTGGCTGCTTCACAGAGCACAAGGGCATGGCCACCGTCCCTGGACTCGGCCTCTCCAGCTGCCACTTCCTGCCAGGCCCGTGGGCCCATTCAGTTACCTGTGCTGCCTTGGCCCGAGCCTCTGAGCTCTTCCAGGACAGGATGCATCACACAGTGGGCCGTCCTCTGGGGTCGCGGCAGTCAGTGCCCGCCGGGGGCCTTTCCTGCACCTGCTTCCACGGAGAGCGCAGACCCACCTCTAGCACCCTCTAGCACATTCACATCCCCATGCAAGTGTCCTCCAAGTTTCAGACCCACCCTGACCTTCCTGAGCCCTGACGCAGGACTCCACCCAACGGCCCCTTCTTCAGCCTTCTTCGTTCATGTGACAGACAAAAAGTGACCTGGCCTAGCGAGGACTGGGGACTGGCCAGACAGTGGCAAGGGAGGGAGGCACTGCTCTGGGCCTGGACCCACCACATAAACAAGCAGGCCGCTGGCTTGAGCGAAACCCAGTTAGCTAACTCACCGAAGGTGGCAGTGCCAGCTGAGTCAGCGTCCACTGGTGCCCCTCAGTGGGTCTCCTCAGGGGGCTGTTAGCATGATGACCCCTGGTTTGCAGGAAATCACCGAAGCCCTCAAGGTTCAATGCAAGCCGGGAAGGCTTGGCTCTCCATAGGAAGCCCACCTCACCGTGAGCTCTGTCTTCTGAAGCAAGGCTATGTCTTGAGCTGACAATTATTATCACGAATTTAATCTTTTGGTTGTTTTTATTTTATATTTTAAAAATGCTGAATAACAGTGAAACCACTTAACTCACAGCATGTTGGCCACCCAGGAGACAGAACAAAGCCCTCCACACGAGGAAGCCAAGGGGAGACTAGTTCCACAGGAGCGCTGCTGAGAACGGGATGTTAGAAGCACACAGGGCATGAACACCTCAAGACCCAGGTGTGCAGGGGACACGTGAGGACAGATCTGAGGTCTGCTTTACTGGAGGCACCAGGCGGCAGCTTCTCGCACGTATCAACTATTAACTGAATGCATGCATGAGACACTTAGTAAGCTCAATTCCCAGTTCGTCACGCATACTGCTGCTGTCTGTGTGCACCTGTCACAGCTTGACTTAGGGGTCACGTGAAAGCCTTCAGGAACCTCAGGCCCACACATGTTTGAGAGGTTGGCTCTGGCAACTCATCAGTGGAACTATTCTGGAAACTCTGACACCACATGCGCTTAATATCCCACTTCATTAGGGTCTGTCAGACCCCCACTTCAGACAGCCAGCTCCATGAATGAATACTTCAGTGTCACTGCTTCTTCATGACAGGAAAGGCCTAGGGGAGGGCACCAGGAGGACAGGCGGGCCCTGGTCTGTTGGCAGTGGCTGCAGTCTCTGACCTCGACTGCCAGGTCTCTCAAAACACACGTTGGCAGGTCACATCTACTGTGTGGTGTGTGACAGGTGTGCGTGAACAACCACATACAAGAGAGGGCACGGATGGGACGGTGCTCTGAACTGTGAGTATGCATGGGTGTGGGCATGAATGAGTGTGAATGGTGTGTTTGCATGTTAGGGTGTGCATGTAAAAGCTCCTTTTTCACTGGGCTCGGAGCTGAATTTGCTCTCAGAAAGATGAAATTTTCACTAATAAGATTTTCCTAGAGCACAAAAAAAAAAGTTAGAAGTAAGTGTTGCATTACTGGAGTGAGTCTCAGTGACCTGCAGGGAAGTTCCTGTGACCTTGTCTCCCCACCTATGACAAATTATGCCAGTGACAAGTTCCAGTCGTAGGGAACAATGGTTATATGCATCCATAACATCTTTGGTTTTTCAAGAAAACTCCAGGAGGAAAATCAAAACAAAACATGGAGGCAGTTGTTTCTAAGGTGATTTCAGTAAGAAATTTCAGCTAGGGTTAAACTTTAAATAAAACAAAATAAATAAGATTTATTCCACTAGGTTGGACCCTTACTCTGCATGTGGGAGAGAAACAGAGAGGCCAAAACAGAGAGAGAAAAGAGCACGAGAGAGACAGAAAGCTGGTATCTTTATATAAATTGTATTTAATTTAAAATAATTTTATCCTAAACTTAAGCAAAAGTGGACAGTAAGCTGTGCTCAGTATCACACACACGTCTGTAATCCCACTACTCCAGGAGGCTGAGGCAGGAGAACCGTGAGTCCGAATCTGGCCTGGGCAATTCAGTGAGACCGTATCTCAAAACGAAGAGAGAAAAGACATAGCTCAGCAAGAAAGCCAGGACAGAAACCGTCAACGTAGCAATACATCTGGAATTTCGCTGGTAAATGATAGGGACGTCTCTAACTTGCCTCCTCCCTCCGTGATGATAAAAGTAGTAAGTCTTCTGAACCTGTGCACCGTATGTTTCAAAAACCCACCTCCCATTACTGGCCTGGCTCATAGTTAGTCAGATAGCCAACCCAAGAGACGACCTGCCAGGATGGAGCCAGGCCGCCTACGAGTCTCCAGGCTGGGCTCCTCCTGGTGCTGGGAGGGGCAAAGGCCTTTGTGGCAGATGTGGTGTGAGACAGGGTGCCCTGAGCAAGGACTGAGCCGTTCACCCAATCCCTAAGTCACCGGGTGCATGGAGCTGTCTCTACCCACATATGAAAGACAGGGTAGGGACAGTCACACTAATAACTTTCCTGGTATCTCATATGTGACAGTGCAGGTGAGAATGAGTCTGGAAGCAGCGGACAGAGGGTGCTGAGCTCTGGATCGAGGCGCAACCACCACGGGGCCTGACGTGGGCAAGGGGCACTCAGCCATTGGTGTTGCCGGGCTTGAACGCAATGGGGTATTCTCAATGATCTGTTTCTTTAATTTACAAAAGGCTGATACTGAAATGTTTTCGGTAGAAGCGAGGCCCCCTCCGAAAGCAATCCCAGCTCCTTGGAAAGCTGAGGCAAGAGGTTCACAAGTTTGAGGCTCAGCCTCAACAACTTAGCTACTTAGCAGTGTATTACTGTAGTAAGAGCACCCCTCAAATTTAAAACTGAAAAACGGGCTGGGGATGTAGTTCAGTGTTAAGGCCCTGGGCACGATCCCCAGCACAGGACACAAACAGCAGAATGAAACAAAGCAACAAGGCTGGAGGTGTGGTGGGCTAGAGGCACCGCTCCGTATAGAAAGAGCTTTCTAAGCAGGCTCAGGCCCTGGGTTCAAGTACCCAGCACCACATAAGCTTGGCACGGTGGCACACGCCTGTAATCCCAGCACTCAAGAGGCTAAGGCAGGAGAACTGCTATGATTTCAAGGCCAGCCTGAGCTACACAGTGAACTCAGATCAGCCTGGACAAAAGAGAGAGACTCTGTCTCAACAAACAAACAAAAACTCCACCAGCAACCCAACTGGCGATGGCCCCGTCTGAGGGGTAACTAGGCGGAGGCAGCGTTAGCGGGAAAGCATGGCTCATCTGCCTCACCCACGACTGGCTTCTCTCAGTGTGCCGACTGTCGACGTCCACTCTTCACTCTAGGCCCATGAGGGACACTGGGGCCCCCAAGTTCTGGTGACAAACGCAGGGTGAGGAGGGACAGACATCGGAGACCGTAAGTCCTACAGGTGGAGACCACATGGTGATGCTTTCAAACTGTGGTCACACCCACAGGCTCCGAGAGAGACTCCGGACTTCATGGTGGGTGACAGTGACAGGAGAGGTCCTGGATGGGCCCCACGGCCCTCCAGCGCCTCAGGCTGGACACACTGCTGTCCCACTGGCCCACGCCCATCACATCTGCTATTTGTGCCACTGTGAGGTCTGTATTCCTTCTTTGTTGGGAGATCGTTGAGCTAGCCCATTGTGGCTCTGCTGACCCGAAGTGACTCTCAGCGGCACACTGCGCCTCTCAAGGCCAGCCTCCATCAGACCAGTGCCCAGGAGAAGCCACCTTAAGGCCAATGCACCTGCTGCTCCTGCCTCTCCCACCCACACCCATCGTCGCTAAGGGCTGGCCAGTGGGGGCTCTGTGGGGGCAGCCGCAGCGAGGGAAGGCGCGGCTTGGCAGAGGCCAGGCACTGCCAGGCTCAGAGGGACTGTGCTCCTCAGCTCAGGTAGCCACGCAGAGCCCAGTGCCGGTCTGTGCTCTCGGCTCTGGGCTGGCTGCGGCGTCGGGGTCTCCCTTGATACCAACCAACCAGAACAATAGCTACGAACAACACTTGTAGGTAGCCATTCTAAATGGAACTACCAGGGTGGACGCGATCTTACTTTCAAAGAGTAAAAGCAACCTTGGCATTTCAGCGGTGGATGCCGAGTGGAAACAGCATTCCCGCAGGCGCGCACATGTGTGCATGCATGTGCATGCATGTGCCTCCAGTGTGCCACGTCACACGCACACCCTGCCATGTGCGCAGCGGCCACACACTGGCACGCAGCACACACATGTGCGGCGGCCCAGGGAAGGAGCCTAGGCCTCAGGATGCACTGTGTGGAGCTCCCGGCCTGGAATACCGCGGTCAGCAGGCATGCTGGCGGGAGGAAGGGAGCGGGCGCCGGGGGCGGTGGTGTGCTCTTGGCGCAGGATCGCTGTGCCAGCAGGGGAGAAGCTCCGCCAGGCCACCTTCTCATGCTAGGGATCAGCAGTGAGTAAAGCATGCCTTGCCTCTCAGGGACCCACTGTCCTGCAGATGCAGGGCCAGACCAGAACCAAACCAAACCACCAAGTAAACTCAAGAGTGTGACGGAGGTGGCTGCGCACCCTCTGGGCAGTGCCGTGCCCTCCTCCTAGGGCCCACACCAGTAGCTAAAGCAACGGAGGAAAAAATCAAAACACTCTCCTCCTGCTTTAAGGAAGTTCATGGATATGTGTTTGGCTGCGTCCGTCTGCATCGTAAGTAACGACTGAACTCACCCTCAGTGTCTTGGGGGCTGACATTTTGGGGTACGCTAAGTGTTGATACAACCCGAATCGCAGTTCCAGGTGTCAGCGACCCCGGGGTGCTGGGCCCACGCTCTGCAAAAGCTCCGAGGACACCGTCCAGGTCCACACGGCTCCCAGGGCTCTCAACCAACCCAGGCTTCCGGCTCCTCAGCTCCCCCCAACTTCCGAGCCTTCCTCCTGCCCGCCCGGCTCTTGTCTTGGGGTGGAAGGTCGGCCTGTGCACCACGGGCAGCAGCACAAGTATCTGCAGGTGCACGCTTCCCACGCTTGCTGCTTAAAACGACCTGTCAAACACAGGTGAGGCAAGGTCCACCCGCCACGGGTCCTGGGGATAAGCGCAGCCCCCTGCGCACGGGGCGCTTGGCGCCAGTCCCGCCTCTGCGATCGCTGCCACGCAGCAAGACGTGGCAAGTTCTCTCTTCCTTGATTGTTTATTTTTTTCAGTACTGGGGGTTAAGCCTCAAGACCTTTTTATTTTTTTATTTTGAGAAAGACCCTGGTTTGCTAAACCAGGGAGTTGTCTAGACTGGGCCCGGGCCCTGACCCTTGGCATTCCAGAGCACTGGAGTTGCAGGCAGGCGCCGCCACGCTCAGCAGCTCGCTTGCTTTTGCGTTGACCAGCTACATCTCTGCCCCTCAAAGACACACTGGGATGGGACGTCGTCTGTGGCTTGTCTAGATAGGAACGAAGGCCTGACAGCGGCAACAGGATGGTGACTGACCGGTAGTGATGCGATAAGGGCAGCATCCAGTGTTCCCAGGAAGGGCGGGAGCGACGATTTCCAGGGCACAGGCTGCGTTTGAGGAAGGCCAGGAACCAGCTGCCACAGAGCAAGGAGTGGGCCCTGGCTCCCCTTACCTTCAAGCTGAGCTAGAATTTCACGAGTAAGGAGAGTGACTTAACCATCTTACAGCTTTGTTCACTAACCAGGACGAATTAAACATGTAC